>UELV01176038.1:0-61059 GCA_900490015.1 Megastigmus stigmatizans | reverse complement strand
CGTTAGTAGTTTCTAAAGTGTTACCACATGATACGTATTTTATTGTGAATTTGCGTGATGATCAAAAAGGCAGATGTTATGCAACGACAGCGCACGTTACAAATCTAAAATTGTGGGAAGCGCCTACCGATGTATATGATAACCCAGATGATGATGTAGTGGAGGGGGACAGTAACGAAATAGAAAGCGAGCAAACAGTATCACCCACTCCTGCGAAGGTCCATCAAAACGTCGACAAGGGTCTAACGGTCGAAAATAATTTAGAACGGGAAGGACGACCGCAAGGGAGGTGTAAGGCTCCTGATCGCTTAACGTATGTCTGATCGAGGACGATCTGGGATAGGATGGCCGTGTCAACTGACTAGCGTAGTGTTCGAGTCGAGTCGCAGGGCGCGTTGAGCGAGCATCACGAGACGCGCAGATCCATCGATAGCGTCGGCCCGAGCGGTCGAAGCCAACCGAGCGCAAACGCTTCGTGCGACCGAATGTACCCGTTTAGGCTAAAGGATGGTTGTTATGTGTAATTGCTTTAAAAAGAATAAAGAGTGTCTTCCTAAATACCAGTGAGTAGTGTCTTACACCCCAAAATCCCTGCCCAGTACTTGGTAGTATACTAGCCAAAGTGTCGTTCAATATATATATTCGCGTTTACGTCAGTAACTGAGTGGCCATTCTTAACATTATACTTCATAAATTATGAAACGGAACTAAGTAGGTATTTCATGTAAAGTATGTTAATATATACTTAGAATTTTAATTATTTTGGGCTACTATCAAAGAGAGTAGAAATATCGGAAATGAGCGTTATAGTGCGTCGTATAATAAGCGTTTGAAAATTTCATTTTTAAAATTTTCATGATTTTATCACGCTGCACTTGTTATTTTTAAACACATTTTTAGCATACGAAATACTTCGTGACGATAGCTTTCATTATGACACTTAGGCCGTCATTTTATTTCCGTTATCGCGTTAATACCTTAGAAATCGGAGTATTTACCATTTTTGAAAAATACTATATGTTTAGTAAAAAAGAAATTTAATTCTATTTTATAATTCATTTTTTTATAATAGTAAATATGCTGAGCTTTGCCCTTGAAAAATTAAGAATTAAATTTTATGTACAATACAATGCTTACATTTCTATTACCTATTTATTTTATTTTATTTACTTGTAAGAACTATATACATTGAAAGAATTGGTTTGTTTCAGCTTTCATTTACCTTTTAATAAAATATAAAATATTTGACAATGGCTTTGAAAGGAATAAAAGTTATAGAATTGGCAGGTCTTGCACCTGCCCCATTCTGTGGAATGTTATTAGCAGATTTTGGTGCATCAGTTATTCGAATAGATAGAGTAAGCAATCAACAGTATTAAAAATTAAATTAATCTGCAAAATTTGTATCCAAATATATCTAATAATACACAATAAATTGTAGCCTGGTGCACCACCGTTTGATCCTTTAGGCAATGGAAAACGTTCTATTGCTTTAAATTTGAAATCTGAAGAAGGAATAAATATCTTTAAAAGACTGAGTAATCAATGTGATGTTGTAATAGATCCTTATAGAAAAGGTACATCAAATCTATAAACACTTGCTGAAATAGAAGCTGATTAGAGTTTCTCAATAACTCTCATTAAACTTATATTGAATGTTTGCAGGTGTAATGGAAAAATTGAATTTAGGGCCAGCAGATCTTATGTCAACAAATAGAAAGTTAATTTATGCCAGATTAACAGGATTTGGTCAGGATGGCCCATTTGCTAAAATGGCTGGGCATGACATCAATTATTTAAGTTTATCAGGTGGGCTTCAATAAACTTATTTTTAAAATAAAAAGAACTTCCTTTTCTCTTTTAAATTAAAAATGAGGATATATTTTTACTATTTTAGGTCTTTTATCTATATTTGGACGTTTTAATGAAAAACCAACACCACCGATAAATTTTGCTGCTGATTTTGGGGGTGGTGGTTTAATGTGTGCTTTTGGAATAGTCATGGCATTATATGAACGAAATCAAAGTCAAAAAGGACAAATTATTGATGCATCAATGGTTGAAGGAACTGCATATCTAGGAAGTTGGTTTTATAGATCACAATCAGTTCCAGGGCTCTGGGGTCAACCTAGAGGAAAAAATTTGTAAGCTCATTTAAGTGAGGATAGATCTAAAAATATTTTAGATATTTACCCTTACTATAAACTTAAATGCAAAATTAAAATTTAATAAAATCAATATGTTTATTAAATTTTTAAACCAATTTGATTTTTAGACTTGACACGGGGGCACATTTTTATGATACATATGAAACAAAAGATGGACAATATATGGCAGTCGGTGCGATAGAACCACAATTCTATGCTAAATTATTAGAAAAACTTGGTCTAGCTGAAGATGATTTGCCACAGCTTGACGATTTTGAAAATAATCGTAGTAAATTAACAGAAATTTTCAAAACAAAAACTCAGACTGAATGGTGCAATATATTTGATGGAAGCGATGCCTGTGTAACACCAGTTTTGACATTTGATAATGTTGCTTCTCATGTACACAATCAATCAAAAAATAGTTTCGCAATAGGAACAGATAAATCAGTTGTGCCTAATCCAGCTCCTCGTTTGTCTCGAACACCAGGAGTATCATGTGCTGTAAATAATCCTAGTATAGATATAGGTCAACATACAGTAGAGATTTTGACTGAATATAAATATGCAGCTGAAGAAATAAAAAATTTTGTTAATAATGATGTTGTTATGCAATCAAGAAAAACATCTAAGCTGTAAATTTTTTTAATCAAAATATATTTTTGTAAATAAAGTGGGAATTACAGGCACTGTACTCCAATATTTCTTAAAAGGGGAAGAGGGACAATAATCTTTAAAAAAGGAAAAAATCACACAAAAAAATAATTCTGTATGTAAAAAATAATATATAAAATGTACTAATACAGCTGTATAACATAATTCTGTTTTGGTACTTCCAATTCAAATGTATTAATTGTAATGTACACTACTTCGATAAAACTTATGAGTATAATAAAAGTGAATAGAATTCACGTTGTTGAAATGTATATGGATCATTTTAAAAATAACTATTACTTCTAGTCAATACAGCCTCAGGAAATTAAATCAGTTGAACAAAAAGTTAAAAAATTAAGAATGTATGGACATAAAGAAAAATTATTTATAAATTTGTGCAATTATAGCTATAAATAATAAAAATTTATTTTGTATAAAATGTTTAATAAAGTATTTGTTAAAACAAATATATTGATGATGTTAAATTCTATAAAGCTATAAGAACAGAATTGCACTGTATACTGATACTGTACATCTAAATATATGTAGGCATCTGTACACACACACATATATTTATGTGTATACTACTGTTTCAGTACCCCACCTCAACCTTGTCCTTGTATTATTGAGGTGTGGAAAGATGGATGAAGAAACTTCACTCCTCACTAGTCATGCATATATTTTGAGATTAAATTATGTATTTCACTGTGATATTCATTTTACTTTATGATTTTATACATATAAAACATAAAATATTGGTTGTGAAATGTAAGTTTCAGTGTTCATTAAATATTTGAATGTTTTTGTTTGAGTTTATAGTAAGTAACCTAGATGTTGTAGGACATCGATTATAGAAATAAATAATGAAAAGCTTGTACCAAAATATGAGGATGGAGAGAATGTCGACAAGATCATCAAGGCAAATCCTTCTATGGCTTACAATGAATTTTTTGAAAATTTTTTAATAAAAAATAGACCTTGCATCTTTGATGCAGAAATAACGAAATCTTGGTCAAGTACCCAAAATTGGAGCAAAAACAATGCACCCAACTTTAACTGGCTAAAAGAATGTTTTGGTAAAAGATAAATTAATTTTTTATAACAACATTAATAATCATTATAAAAAGAATTTTTCATCAATAATTCCAGGCGATTGTAAAGTTCCTATAGCAGATTGCAATAAAAGATATTACAACGCACAACATAAAGATGATATGTTAATAAGAGCTTATATTGATTACTGGATTGACTATCGTAATTGCAATTATTCCAATAAAATGCCTCTACTTTACCTCAAAGATTGGCATTGCATAAAATCTCACTCAGATATCTCAATCTATGATGTGCCTAAATTTTTTGCTTCTGATTGGTTAAACGAATACTATACTGCTCATCCAAATCTAAACGATGACTATATGTTTGTATATATGGGACCAAAAGGGACATGGTACGTAAACACATAGAAAATATTTAGATACTTTACTTCATCCTTTAAAAATATAATTTTTTTTCAGGACTCCATTTCATGTTGATGTATTTACATCATACAGTTGGTCAGCTAATATTATTGGAAGGAAAAAATGGTTGTTATTCCCACCTGGTCAAGAAAGTTACCTCAAGAACGTAAATGGAGATTTAATTTATGATGTTACTTCAGCAGAGCTTAATAATGCTTCTACATGTGATCATACTTATAATAAATCATTAAAAAGTTTTGAAATAATTCAAGAAGCAGGCCAAATTATATTTGTACCTTCAGGATGGCACCATCAAGTTTGGAATTTGGTAAATATATGTTCGATTCATATATTGGTATTCTCACCATTTTACAAGAAATTTACTGTATTTTAAATATAGCAATCAATGTGCGTTTTTTCGTTAAGTAAAAAGTATTTTTCCTTTAGGAAGACACAATATCTATAAATCATAATTGGTTAAATGGCTGTAATATATGGAATGTCTGGAATTCTTTAAAAAAAGAACTAGCAGCTGTGATAAAAGAAATTGAAGATTGCAGAGACATGGATGATTGGGCAACTCATTGCCAAATCATGTTGAAAGCCTCTTTTGGAATGAACTATTTGCAATTTTATGAATTTTTATCTTTCATTATTGAAAAACGGTTAAATTCTGTGATAAATAGTGTGCCTGTAAAAAGTTTTGACAAATGGTATTTAGGCAGAAGCCATTGTTTATTTGATCTTCATCAAATAAAAATTGTTCTCGAAAATTTGATGGAAGACGCCAACGAAAAAGAAATAAGTACTTTACTTTGGAAAGAAGATGAAGCAAAACTACTATTACATAAAATAAATACAATAATAAATGGTTAAAAGTAGTATAAATAAAGTATATATTTTAAATACAAATAACACTTAGTAGTTTTATTTCTTTGAAATAATTATTGTTTTTGAGGATAAATATCAATATTCAAATATTTCATTTGCTATAATTATCTATTAACGATTCATTTTAGTCTATTATGGAAGAATAAAATAGGCATTTTTACGAATAGTTGCATAGCTGCAATTTATTTTTACAAAATAGCAATGAACATGAACAAGTATAATTTAAGTAGTATAGCGTAAAATTTAATTATTAGAGATAATTTTAAATTTTTTATAGTTTATACTCTTATTAAACTTTAAATAAATTAAAATTTTGGAAAAAATAGTTTTTTATAGATCTTATTCATCATTTAATATTTTATATGAATTTGATGATTCTCTTATAGTTATATTATAAATTTGTAATATTGCATTATATAAAAATTTAAATTTGATTTATTGCAGTGAACTCTAAACGTATTTCATAAAATTAAAGTAAGAAAATTAATTAATTGGATGAGAAAGTAAATATAAATTCTAATTATTATCACTTAGAGTAATAAACTAAAAATGAAATAATATATGAAAAATATTGCAACAGAAAATATAAAATTGAAAAAAAAAATAAAATAAAAAGATGAATATTTAGCAAAAATGTGAAAACACGTGATGTCAATACGGTACATAATCTTTATATTTACACTATACTTTTTATATTTACAACATATCACCCTAATAAAAATGTACAAAACCTATAAGAGATCTTAAAGATCATAAATTTGCACTCTTATAAGTTGTATAGAGCTTCTCTAGTTCATACGATACATTATACCTACAGTTGAAGTAAATGGCTGTAGCAAAAGAAATTATTTTAAAAGCAGGTGTGCTTCATGTAATATTTATATATGTATAAAGTAACCATGAATCCTAAAAACTAATAAATGAATCAAAGCTTGTTCAAGTTAATGTTGCTCTATTTACACATATACTACTTCGCGACTTGCTATCTAAAAATTTTGTGCCGAGGTGAATAGAATACTCTATATTAATCACCATGATATGCGCCATTTGCTAAGTTACATCTGAAGCGAATGCACTTGACTACTAGTCGTAAAAAGTAATACAAAATATACATTTATAAATTTGTTAGTTAGAGAATAACATTATGAGATTAATTTTCACGATTACACAAGCGACGAATAAGAAAAGTGCATTCACTACTTTAAAATCAGAGATTGAAAGGAATGCAAATCGCGTTTCAATTTTATCTTAAAATTATATTAACGAATTTTACAGAAATGAAGCTTAAAAAAATGTCGTCAGTATTTGTAGTTCCAATTGGTCATTTTTAATTTTTAATGTTTTTAAATGGTAGCACTTACGTATATAAGTTGATGACTGTGATAATAAATTAAAAGTAGGAAATAGTATAAAAAGATTAATTGGAACTATAATAAAGCGATTCGCTTTACTTCGACACCCCTTAATGCAATTTACAATCAATAATCAAATAGAATGCTATTAATATCTATGCATTCATCATAATTCATATTTAAAAATAACTGTCTTACCCTTTTTACAAAAATTTGTTTATCCCCAAATTGAAATTCGCTTTGCTATTCTTTCAACAACCTCTTTCCTACATCTGACCAAGCTATAACACCACTTTTAAAACAGAAAACTCACAGAATCACGACACAATAGCAAGTCCATATCCTCATCTCAAACACAACTGACTTTACATTCAATAAGAAAATGAGAAAAAAAAAAAAAGAGCTCGTGAGTTTCTCACTCGTCTTGAGAATCAACGGGACCACGAAAAGAAAAACCCATCCTCGCTACTCCGACACAAAATCCACATACAACAAATTCATTCGTATGAAAAAATAGTGCCTTAAAACATATCGTTAGTATATGCATGTATGTATATTCTCAATTGCCGCTCTTTTCCTTGTCCTTGTCGAGCGCAGCCGGCTTAGTGATGCCGACGGCGCTCGTCGAGGCCTCGTCTCAGATGGTGTGCGAGGTGATGATCGTCGGTGCCGTGCTCAAGGTCGCGTTCGGTGCCGCGGTGATCGTGGTTGGGCTCATTATTACAGGTGCGGTTGTCGGGGTCATCGGTGCAGGCACGGGTGCCGAGGACTGCGGCGTGCCCGGCGTCTGCGACGGTGCCACTGTCTGACGCGGTGGCGAGAGCAGTTCCTGACGATCGCGCTCGCGTTCGCGTCCAGGTCGCCAGGCTTCTAGGAGAGCCTCGACTCGCTCCTCCGTTGGTCCCCAGCGCGCGTGACCTGTGGTGTTCTGAAGCCAGACGACCAGAGTGCCGTGGATCGCCCTGATGTTTACTTCACCTCTGCAATTATTTATTATTGCATTGGTTTGAGTATTTCTTCGAATGCAATCTATATAATTACATTGTTTCAAAGGAATCATGTTGTACGAGATCTATTTTTTATGCAGCTATAAAATCAAACTCATATAATTGCATTTGCAATGGTTATTGGATTATTAGATATAACTATTCGTTCAACATAATTAATTCATATTCTTTCCTGTGCAAACAATTTTTATAATTGATGAATTATAAGAAAAAATATTAGTGAAAATTAAATATGTCGATTTAATTTTACAAACTTCTCTTATTACATCATTTCTGTTATTAGAAAGGTTACCGATTATAAAGATGCAATTTTTAAAACGTTTACGTACTTTGGAAGAATATGTTGAAAGCCGTGCCGGTACTCGTGCTCCATAGCCGGGACGACAACTTGTTTTCGCTTAAAATGACTACCCTCCAACTTGATAAGCGCATTTGGCGCAGGATCTCGCCACTCGGGTAGAAAAACGACAAAGGACAGCGGCTCGGTCGAGTCCGAAAGCAGTCGCTCGAAATGATTGACCATCGCCTCCATCAGTTCCTCGCAGTACGGCGGATTGGCTTGGAAACTGCCGCTGATAGGCCTGAAGTCGAGGAAAGGCCCTCGCGAGCCGAAATACGCGTCCGTGTCGGCAAAAGCTGAACAGTACTGTCGAAAGTAACAGTTGAGGGGTGAGGCGAAGCACTCGAAGCTGACGCCAAATGATCTCTGAAGGCACTCGAAAACGGTCACCGGCAGTGCCATTTGCGTTGCCTGACTTTCCGTGCTTCCCAGGTACGTCTGGTAGCGCTTCAGCATGCACCAGACTCGCGGCAGAAACATTTCGAATTTACGATCGTCGAAACAATTGTATCTGTACAGCTGTTCCAATTTCGTCAAGTGCGTAGTTTGGATGTTTAGTGCGTCGTTGTGGAAGCGCATTATCGTCTGTTCCCTGTCTGGTACATATTCAAGCTGCAAGGATAATTAAATATTAATTAAAGAGTACAAAATTCTTGTTTCAATTGTATGTGAATGATTTGAATTCGAATTTTTTTCTATGTGTCTGAAAATAAAAGTATAAATGTGTATTTTTCTGTTAAGTGATAAGTGGCTCCAAAATACACGTTTTAAAATGAACTTGTGGGAAAAATTAAAACTAAAATATGTAACAAAGTTAACATAGCGAATTAAATTACCTGTGGAAGCCGCGGAGTCGGAAGAGCAAATTGCACTGGGTAGCACCATACTTTGCGTTGCGTACTGAGAGGTCCAGGTGCAGGTACCGCATCAGTTAAATTATTTTCTTTAAGCAATTGAAAATTTTTATCTTTCACTTTTCTCGCATATTCAGTAGATAAATGATATATTTTTAAACAAATCCCTTCCACACTAGCTTTTACAGTTTCTGTTAAATGGGGCTGGCACTGACGCTTCAAATGTGCAAGTCTATCTTGAAAATCGTCAAATGTAGCACCTACTGTTCTTCTTAGCCACTGAAATGTATCTTCCGCATTCCATTTTACCACTTTCCTACTTTCAGGCGATGCTTCTCTTGACTCTATCACTTTTTTAGCAGCTTCTGCATATCTGGACAACTGTTTTCTTGCATCACCCGTAAATTTAGGTCTAACTAGTTTAATAGGTATGTCGTTCATGATTTCACGATACATCGACATAGAAATTTCAGGGAAACATTGACTAGGCAGCAAAGGATCTGATCCACAATCTATCACTTTTCGCTCCATTAGCCAACGATTAAAAGAGTCTTTTGGAGCATCTATTGATTCTCTCGTGTGACACAGTTCTTGATAACATTGTCTCAGTTTTGCAAGTAAATTGCATCGCAGTAATTCTACATCTGGATGAACGTGAAGGAGATTTGTAGGGGCTCGTTCATAAATTATAACATTTGTTGGTATTTCCAAGTCCCATGGTCCCCTACAGTTAGAAAATATTGGACGATATTAGTATAATGTAAAATTTAATAGTATAGCTTAAAAAATTTATAAACATACGCCAAAATAAACTTTTTTTGGGCAGGTAATACAGATCCTCCATCTTCTGATGCTCTACGTTTAAGTGGACCTCCCGGAGTTCCAGGTGTAATTTGACCATTACCTGGTACAGAGCCTAGAGTAATTCCCAATGGGTCCGTAATAGGATCAAACTTAAAGTACAAATGTACTAATTAGAAAACCTCTAGCGATTAGTGTAAATATCAATCGATTTAAATAAACCTTGTTCATCACGTACTTGAGGTTTTAAAGATGGCATAACCCATAAAGATTCACCAGTCAATTTATTCCAAAAGTACGGTCGATTTTCTCGTTTACTCCAAAACTTCTTCCAGCCTTGCTGCTGTAGTTCTACAGAAAGTTCCGAGTCAGGGAAACCAGGTGGCACAATTCCCTAAAAATAGAACAAATCATTGAATTTTACCATTCTATTTTAAAATTTGTATATAGATTGCATGTATTAAACATAAATTACCGGTGCTACCAAAGCTGGTCCTTGGCCATGACTAAGAGGAGAATGCTGTTCTCCCGCAATCGTTGGAGGTGACAATATAGGAGCTTGCAATTTAACCGGAGTAGGAACTATAACTTGGTTCACAGATGGACTTGCTTCTTGTGTTAAAGGTGGATTCAAATGATGCATCGAGGCTATTGTAGTTACAGGTTGGCTCATCATAGCATCCCATGCTGATGTACTCGCCATATCTTGCTTTCCACCACTTACTTCGTTCATCGTTAAGCATCAATTTTGTAATTTTACTGAGGAAATAAAACGATTTGCGTGAAACGGATAAATCACGCTATTAAGTTACAGTCAATCTATTTCAATTCATTTGTACGTTGTATTTTGAAGCTTTACAGCCTAGTTTTATGTAATCTCACGATTAATTCGTTGTCTGAATATTGAATTCTAACAAAGCACTAGCCTTTTTCTGATTCACAACGGTTCGTCAATTGTTTCTCTAAGAGATTACGCTCAAGCGAAGTATCGGGAAAAGACACTCGAGCATTTGTAAACACGCAGACTATGTCGAGCTAGGCGCAAAACACATTTTCAAGCTATCCAATACGAACTTCACAGATCGTGTTTGTTTACATACGAAGCCCGCGTCAATGGAATGTATCGATTGCTTGGTTTTTCCAACACAGGCACGCATGAAAATTGTTGCGTCGTGTGTCCCATACTTACCGGAATCGAAGCGTCACTCGTTTCGAGGGAAAATCATAATGAAACTCAGAATTCAGTCATGATTTTGGAAATTCGACCAAACGAACTCCACCTCTGAGACGCCATTTCCTTGCAACTGATGCTACATGCGAAAAAACGCTATCATAGAGGGTCGACGTCAGCGCGAATCCCGCGAATCACAACGCGAGTGCGCGACTTTTTAATCCTGCGATCCCGCGCTCTCTACACTTACCGACTGAGCTGCCGCGCCAATTCGCGGACCGTCGTTGAATTATATCACTTATCGATTTAGCGGTCATGGCTATGGTGGGAAAAATTTCTGGTTTTGAAATGATGAATAATTTTTTTTTCATCGACATTTGTATAGGGGTGGGATACCTGTGCGTATATCGGATGAACTATTTTTTCAGCTATTTTTAAATCGAAGAGTATGAATTTAAGTTAAAGAAAATATTTAACTAATTTGGTGAAAATTAGGAAGCTATCAATATATAAATACTGATATAAATTTTTCACTGGAAAATTCATATCATATATAATTACATAATGAACATAAAAAAGTTTATTCCTCGATGTAAATCGTCGGTTCTGATCAATAAAAGCCAGCAACTTGGGAGAGAAGGCAAAAAGTTACCAGCTTGGGAAAGTAGGCAAAAAGGTACCAACTCAGAAAAATCGGCAAAAACTTACCAACTTGGAAATGAATCTGTTTTCTTCAAATTCAATTTTAATAATGACACTGTACATAAAAGAAGAAATTTACTTACTTACTTTTTTAAGTTGGTACCTTTTTGTTTATGTATTTTCCTAAGTTAGTACCTTTTTTCTTTCTCTCCTGAGTAAGTAGGGGAGAGTGAGGCGGTATGGGTATAAAAAAGTTCAACCTATTTATTTTTTATTATTTATAAGGACTAAAATATAGAAAATAGTTCTATTAAATTCTAAAATGATCTAAGTATGAAATTCAAATACGTTGAAGCATGGAAAATTACTTTTTTTTTTTTTATAAAATAACAATATTAGCAAGTACTTCTAAATACTTTGCTGTGAGGCGAGATGGGCAAGTGTAAAATGCATACGCAGATGTACACAATACAAAATTTCATTTTTTATTACTTACTTATTACTTTTATTATTTTTTATTATTTATTTATTACTTTTATTTATTACAATTATTAAAAAAGATGAATAAAAGGGAAATTTATTAAGAGAATAATTAATTTTTAACAGTACAATAAAGATAATCTTTTAATTATTTATTAATAGTACTTACGATAAAACAATAACATTGCACCTCATACGTAACCTACAATCACAGAAACTCGCACCCGCAGTATTCTCGCAACCATTCCGCCTCATGTCGTTTTACCCATATCGCCCCACTACGTACTTTTTTAAAAACTCTTTATTTTTTATTAGAAATAAATTATAAACAAAAAAAATGATGCATGAAAATTGAAGTTTAAGGTTTATTAATTTGAATTGAATCATCAGAAATGATCAAAAAACTTATACATATAAGTAGTTTAATTGTACATATTAGTAGTTAAATACATACATATTAGTACATTTTTAGAATTTTTTTCTAGCAATTACCATCAAATTTTTTGCCATCATTTTATTTATTATTATTCCAGGCAACAATAGAAAAATAATTGTACCTATACAGTTTAGCGGTATTTCTAAAATTACAAATACCCATATTCTGATATTCCCCACAAACCCATACCGCCTCACTATCCCTTACCTGGTTTGATTGGTACCTTATTACTCTGAGCTGTAAATAGAATCTTATTGAAAATTGGTTTATATATAGAAGTAAATAATTTTAAAAACGATCTTTAGAAACTTAAAGAATATGAAAAAGTTGATAACATGTAAAAAGTTGAATAAATATATAAAATAATTATTTTGAATTATAAATAAAATTTAAGTTGATGTTTTTGCGAGAACTTTCTTCTGAAAAAGTTTCATACATTTCCATTAAGGGAATAGATTTTTGGCATTCGGCCATTTTCTACTTTAAATTGAAAGTTCGATCCTATCATAGGATGATTTTTATTCAAAATCGCAAAAATTTAATTAAACAGTATAAAAAATAACATTAAAAAACGTTAAAACATCTATCATAATTATATTAAAATATGTATATTCATTGTAATTATTGTCCAAACAAGGTATTTATACAATATATTAAACAAATCAAGGTATTAAACAATATATTTATAAATCTCAAAATCTCAAAAACCGTCAATAACCTAAAATCGCAGTTTCTAAAATGATCATCAAAAATTCCACATAACACGAGCGATTGTATCAAAATTTCCCTCACGTCTCACGTTCCCATCCTCCACTTCAATTTTCGTTTTCGCTCTCGGAGCTCCCGAAAAAGCGCACAAGGAGCCGCGTTCGATATTAATTGCGAGCGCCGACTTATAATTACATCAGGCGTATATATATATACATAAAAGCTCATCGGTCGATCGCGCGCTATGATGAATAATGAATTAATGCTCTGCCTCCAACCGCGTATGTACACGTTAATTAATCCGCGCCCGTGTTATATACGTATATATACGTATGCGTGCGATGCACAGGATCGGCTTTCTTTTTTTGCGCCACATGTATTTTAGACTCATTGATGGTGCAGCCGATCGGTGTGTATATATACGTGAGAAACAGAAGCGAGGGAAATTTACACGTGCAAATTCGATCGGCTGCGATGTTGAAAGATTGATATGGGTTTCTCAGGCAAATGAACCCTATAATGGATGTTTTGGAATTTCATATTTTTATTTTCAGACATGATTTTTCTCAGTGATTATTTATTTATATAGGTACTTTTTCATTTTTTTATCTGTTGTTAGGTATGAGTTTCAAATATATTTCGATTTTTTTCAACTACAAAGTATAGTATCATTTTAGGACCTAATAAATGTTTTATAATTATATAAAGTAAAAGTCAGTAAGTAATCTTTCATCGTTCTTTATAGAAAATTGAACTATCTTGTGAGAGACACATAAATACATCAGTGTACAACTCGTTAACTTTCCTTCTTTTCTAAATTCTATCTCTTATTTCATCTGAGAAACGCATATATATGTGTGATTCACACAATTTCTACCGCAGCAAGAAGCGCTCGTGTCCGTTTGTTTATAAATCAACAAAAAAAAAAAGAAAAAAAAAAAGAATGTCTTAATTGTTGTGCGAAACTGCAAATAATTGCACAGCTTAGCACGCGAAAACTATAAACAAGATAAACGTAGGCGTGTATATATAAGTAAGTACGAGATCGGCTGCGCATTATCTCTCTATATTCGTCGACGCGCGATACCTATACATTATTCTTAACAAGAACAGTGGAACCCCACTGTGAATAACAAACTCACGTTCCCAAACTTCAGCGCAGCAATAATCAAAGCAACGGTGTTTAAAAATCGACCGAACCGACGCATTCTTCCTATAGCGCAATATATAAGGCTTTATACAATATACATCTGCAGGTGCACAAGCAACGAGGGAAAAATTGAACGCGGCGTTGAGACACGCACGCGTTGGTGGGGGACATGTACACCTACACGCACGGCACGACGCTCCGTTGCTATATAACAAACATAAAGAAAGAGCGAGGGAGTGAGAGAGAGAGAGAGAGAGAGAGAGAGAGAAATGGCTGAGGCGCACTCGAGAGAGAAAGAGAGAGAGAGAGCGAGTGATTAAAGCGCGTGGCGTTTAGTCGCTTTCGAGTTTTCTGGGAGGGCGGGGGGCATCGACACACCGCACGAGTCTCCGCTTTACCTCGGACGTCGTCGTTGTCTGCGCTTTGTATAGGTATAAACCTGGCACGCGTGACTTTGACATTGACAATTGGACTTTTTACTCTTATGCATAATAAATCGAAGAGTGTGCGCGCGTCTCTATTGCCGAAGGTTCCGATCGCCTAGGCGATTCGAAGAAGTCGGGATCCTTGTACCTTTGTGCGTGCGCTGGGCAACTATTGATTTTTTTTCGAGTGTGTCGCGGTGTTGGGTAGGTATATTATATACACGCACAACTGTTGTGCCGTACAAGTGGGTGTTTCGTTCGAAAGTGAATCATGTCTGCGGTACCGCGAGTGAACTTGGAGCGAGAGAAGCGATGAGTCGCGTCTGCAGTGTCCGGCTGATAGTGCCTCGGAATCGGGGAAAGACAATATGCAACGTTGGACCGTTATTAATTTGCATCGGTGCGCAAGAGTATAAGCGGAGACGGTTGACTCGTTGTGGTTCAGCTGGGAAGAAACGATTGCACTGCGGATTTGTTATATCGTGTAATATATAGTTGAATATTTAGCGAAGCCAATGGAAAGGTGTAGCACGTTGGAGAAGAAGGTACGGTGGAGCGAGTACAAGACGTGGTTCACTCAGCAGACCAACACTACGACATTTTACATCGATGACGACCACGAATCTTCGAGAGTAAGCAACTCAATTATTATTATTTAGGTATTTCGTGGATATATGTTTGAGGTATCGACTGTCGCAAAAACTGCGCTTGGAATTTTTTAAAATAATCAATCTTTTCTTATATATGCACGATATTACTTGTATATATATGCGATGTGTTGATTCTATACGAACTTTTTCTTATGTTTGCTCTTTCGTTCGGGCATAAATTAACTTTATCGCGGTATCTCTTTATCGATATAGCGCGGATACTGCCTCGCAGACTTGACACTTTGGAAACTATAATACGAACACATAATTATATAATTCGTGCGTCTCGCTTTTGAATGATTTATATTTATTATTAATATATATATATATATTTAGGTTATTTTTTTGTATGTTGCGCGAAGTGAAATTTAGTGCATACATGGAGTAACACAATTTTCGGGTACTGTATGCAAGCTTTGCTGCTTAACCAATATATACATTTACATACGCACAAGCTTGATAAACCCACGCATGCGGGCAAAAAGTCAAAAGTTGCTCAAAGCATCTGCGGTTTCTCTTTCACTTTTTAATTTACCGCGTGGCACCGGAAGTCTTTTTAGCCGCATAATAATAAGAAAACTGTCTGCGCTGAGTAATGAAATGGTGACACTGTGTTCATCTAAATATTCTCAGAGTGCGCACGACCGTATTAATCTGTTATACCAGCTTCCAAAGAACGAAAGTGATAGGATCAAACTGTGAAATACTTATCTATGTGCTATAAGAGTTTTATACAACTAAAAGCATTTATACGTATCAGAGCTTGACTGTTTGTAGGTAACATATATATATATATATATATATATGTTTATTTGCATTGCAAATACACTTCCAATATACATTTTCTTAAATTGTCGCGCGCGCAGCTCGCGGGTTCCGTTTAATTCACTAAAGCGTCGCTCGTATCCTTGATCGGTCGGAGAGCAAATATCGAGTATATATACATATAATTTCCAATTTTTTCCAGCAAATTCATCATTTCTCGGAGTGCTTATATATATATATATACGAAGCCTTTAATTGAATTGTCAGTTTGAAATTCAAATCCGATAAACGGTACTATTTTATACTTTCGACGCTCATAAATCTATTTATATCGCCCGAAGTATTCGGAATTCACTGTCTCTAAAGTATATTTGCGGATGATTAAAAATACTATACGGGTGGTCTTGCGTATATTTATCGAGACTTTGACTCGTTAACCAACAAAGAGACGTCGTTTATATGGTAATGCATAAGGATTTGGGAACGAATGGGCATATACTGTTATATTGCATGTCACTTCTACTAAGTAAATAACAATTTGTCAATCGATATAACTAGCTATAAGTAAATGTAGATCGTTTTCATATTATCTTTAGAATCTTCACGCGCGTTGAACCGTAATTATAGAATATAAAAAATCAGTGTCGTGCGATATCAAAATTAAAAAGTTGTCACTGTCATTGAATTTATGTATAAAAATTGATTTTTTTTTTAAATATTATCAAGGTACTTTATTATTCTCTGCCAGTAAAACAAAAAACAATTGGAACCATTTCTTGCAATTGAAACGGAAATGCTACACTTCAAAGTTCACAGAGTATGATCCTCACCCCGCCCGCGACGTTCTTATCAGTGTCGCAGGTCGACTATACATATATATATAAAGAGGCATAGAGAGAAAAGCGAATTATCGCGTGGAGAGGAAATGAGGGTGCCAGATGTTCTCCGCTTATCCACACAAAACACCATCGCACATCGCAGGGGCACAAATGCCATGCAGTACCTAGACGTGCGCACACATATGTCTACCGACATCCGTTCTAAAGTACACACACACACACATACTAGACTCCGTGCGTCGAAAGCGTAATGACTCCAACATACACTGGATCCTCCGCTATACTAAAACAAGACTCTCCTCTAGAAATGTACCTCGTGTTTTCTATATATCCACGAAGAGAAGGAGCGCGCGTGGCCGGAAGCATTAAGTATACACACTTATCGCCGCTGTTCGCTGATTCCGCGCATATTAGCCAACGACGAGGACGAGGACGTGTATACGACGGGGAAGTAGAGAGAGAGAGAGAGAGAGAAAAAGGACTCGACTGCTAGCTGGAAAAACAAGGAACATCGGGGATTTTATGGAGCGCGGAGAGATAAGGTATAGAGTCGCGGGATGAAAGAACAGCGCGCGTTTTAACGGGATTATCGCGTCTGTGTGTATATACGGTGGCTTACGCCCGGGTTATAGAGGACATCACGGCATTACCCGAGCGTTTTCTTATGGGCGATTTATGTGTGTATTTTGTACCAGTCGGCGAGTTTTTCGGTCTTTTTTTCTTAGACTCGCTGATAATGACGGCCTCGCAAAGACGACAAGTGTCCATTATTGCAATTTATTCGCGGGTATAGCGGTGCACAGTGGCTTTGAGCGGGCCGGAAATCGTTATTTATGGCAGACTCTGCTGCTATGCGTGATGTAATTATAAGTCGGGGAGTACTTACGAGAGGATCAGTAGTATGTGTATGTATGTACAAGTTGTGCAGTAGACATAGACCGAGTTTAAAGCTTCTACGAATGTGTTTAAATTTGTGCTCTCGCTTATACTACTTTCTGCAAAATGCATATACTTTGTATATTGGACCTGGGCGTGGAAGTTTAAACATATAATTGTCCTGATACAGAGATTCTTTTTTTGCGTGTTTGTGTATGTACGCACAAGAGAGGGGAAAATCGCTAAAGAATCGTTACGAATATATAAGAATATAATTTTTAATAAAAGAGACCATTATACATATATCAGTTATTAAGATATCCATAACGTCACTCGAAACAAAAAAGAAATCTTCGCTAAAATTCGTATACATAGGGATCGTCAACAGTCCAGGTCCGTATATCCATATAATTATTTCACAATGGATAAATCTCTGGTCTCGTGGCCGCGCGCGCACACGCACCGCGCAGAGACTATATCGATAAAACTCATCCCCCGCGCCCCTAATTACATAGGCGCACACGCAGCATACACTCTTGTACGTCTTCAAAAAACTCTCTCTCTCTCTCTGCATATATGTGCAACGTGCACCTCCTTATCTCCTACGGTGCGGCGCTGCCAAAGAAGCGACTGTATATCGAAGCGAGCCCCTAATTTACGATAATTAACCTCTATAGCAGAGCCGCGTTGTAAGACAGCTGCGCGCATTCCACTTTAGAGCAGATTGTATTAAAAACAGAGCCTCGTCGTGTGTCCTCTAGCATATAATATACAAAACGAGACAATAGCGGCTTACATATATACGTGTATATACATTATATACGTATGTGCATGTGTATGCGTGTGAGCAGTATATATATATAAACGAAAGAGGAAAAAATGAAGAAGCGCCGCCGATCGGCGATGTATATCAGTAGTTGGCGCAGTGTGCACTGGTACGCCGTCAAAAGAAATCTCAGCCGCAGCGCTCGGCGGTGCCTTTTAACGTATTCTCGTTATAACTATCAGTTGAATTCATTAGAGCTGTGCTTTTTCCTCCTCCACAAACACAGACACACACACGCGGGCGAACTAACCGAGAGAAAGAGAAATTGCATCGACATTCACTTTTGCCGGGGCAATTGTCTTCTTTTCCCTTTTCTACGCTTTATACGCGAGTCAATTCGGATAACACTGGCAGTGCACGTGCGGGGGATATATATATATATATCCATTGATGTATACGCACTTTTTCTGCTCCATTTCCCAGTGCGCGATGCAATGTATATTATATGCGTTTAGTGCAGCCGTTTCTACTTCATTTTTTCTTTTTTATTTGTAGGTATCTCTTCGCACACCTTCCGCATTCGCTGTGTGATTTTTCCCACTTTTTCAAAGCAGTGTATATTATTGCATTCGCACGAACACTTGTGATTTATCGTAAAAAAAAAGGTGAGTAAAGGAGAGTTTATCGGGTTGGTGCGATCTGTATATTTACTGTTATAATTGAATGATCCACGAAAATTCCCAGCGTAACGAGTGTCTATGTGTCTGTGTGTGTGTGTATATACGATATTTCGTAATCGGCTGGAATCTTTACGCGGCTTCCCATGCACCAGCGCGTATACGTTATATATCTCTCGATCATCCTCTAACTCTCCTCCCTATACGTATATACATATTGCACTTTCGCGCCGTGTGCATTACTTCATTTTCTCGCACTTTCGCGGAGGCCTGTTATTAACTCAAAAGCCAACCTCGGAGGCCCAATGCCTACATATATCTCGATTGCAATAACGCTTTAATCGAGTGGATCGCTCGAACTGATGAAGCAGTTGTGCGAGTCAGGTGCCACAATCTTATTTCGACCGAACAATTGGTGAATCGGGATATACATTCGATTAACTTTAACGATCGTTAATAGCGAATCGTATATGCAATTTTATTCGCCGCCCATGAATTCGATGTACGATGCGCGCACTAAAACCGGGATTCGGCCATTTATCATATAAATATTGTTTCGAATACATACCAATAATCGCGGCGCGCAAGAATTCAATTAAACAAAATCGTCGCGCGATAAATCGAGAGGAGCTCATGTATAATGCACTGCACACACACGGAACCGAGTGTTGCACGCGGTTTAATAACACAATATTAGCCGATTTTTACGATCGCCCGCGCGCGCACACACACGCACGCATAACCCGATAAAAGCCCGGCAAAATAAACGTCAGCAGCAGCAGCAGCAGAGGAACTTATGTAAATGTTTAATGCTACACTCGTGTATACCGCGCAGCAGCAGCAAAGTTATATACTCGAGGAGGAGGCTTACCTTAAGGGCAGCACATCGATGCTCGCATTTGCATGAGAGCTCGGCTGCTGCAGTTGATGCTCTCTCATTAACGTCAACGCCGCATAGCCTCGGACATTGATCGATCGGCTAGGATTTATTTCTCCCTCTTATATATATATATATATATATGTGTGTGTGTGTGTGTGTGTGTATATGCATGCGCGCGCGCGTTCGAGCCTCGATGGCACTTCCAGATTTGCTTCTCTTTCTCCTCCCTATAGCTTATATTCGTGACTCTCTCTCTCTATCTCTTTCTTTCCTCTTTTTACTCTTTGATTGCTTTTTGATATAAGCTCTCGCGAGAGCGTCTGCTTCGGTCTCACGCGAATCGCTCGTGCGCGCACTTTTTTATTATTTATACACGTGGATATAAATGTCTTTTTTGAACATACTTTTTGCGTTAAATGGATTATTAATTAATTCTGTATAGGTGTTATTATATACTATAGAGGATTATATATTATGGTACTTTGGCACTGTTGCCGATCTAATGCGAGCACGTAATTGGCGTGGCATCGCGAGGTAAGAAACTTTGATACTTTGTTAAAACCTGATTACCATTTACATTGTAATAACAAGTTAGTTAACTTAATTATATATGTATATACAAGGAGAGAAATATATAATGTTCTATCGAATAGTCCAATACTTATGAAGAATATTTTCGGGTCGGATCCCGATAAGGTAAAAGTATATTTTCTTATCGGTCTTACATTCTCTTAATAATAGTAGAATTTATTGATAAAATGATTGATGAGAGAGTTAGTTAATAATAATGATAATAGTGTGAAATTAGATTGGTATAGAAAACATCGTCAGATAGATTTTTATATTTTAATTCTCACCACCAGTTCGGAAATAAGATATGTGTGATCAAGGATGTCTTTGATAGAGCGATTAAATTATCAGCTTATTTCACGTTTAAATTAATTTAGATTTATTACAGATTCTACGGGGTTGAGTGTAAACAAGGGCAATCCGATTGCCACTATTAGTAAGATTCTGTAAGAAAGATAAAAATATATTTATCAGTTTATAGTATAGTTCAGTCGACAAAAATAGTCTTTATATTTTAAAAAAAATATATTTTTCATAACTAGATTACAATTTTTCGATATAAAATTCAATGCAATGTATTGTGTATAAAATATAAATTCCTGAATTCTCTGTACATGCATATAATACATGATATATATAAATATATATATAAGGAAAAAACTTTTTTTACCCTTTATTTCTAAATTATAAAAATTACAATACTGGGATTGAAAAATTTCAAAGATTACGCTAGTCCGCGATCGCATCACCATTCCAGTATTGTAATATGTCTTATAAATATTGGACTATTTCCTATAACATTTCTCTTCGTGTATAAGAAACATCGATTATTGCTACTCGGGCTTTAATATCATAAAGCCACCTACTTAAAAAGGAAAAAGGAATTTCATACATTTATTATTGCTGGTCTACTCGGTGCGTTGCATTGAAATTATCGCAGGCTTCGAATTATATCAGCATCGATTCCAGAGTCGATTTGACTACGCAATATAGTGTCGTTTTCAACCTCTTACTTTATTAATATAACTCCCGATTAATTTGCGCAGTAATGATAGTCGACTCCGCAGTTTCCTCGCTAACCGTATAGATTGTTAAAAATAACTATTCCCGTCGAGTCGTGCCACGTTCCTTTGATTTATTATACAAGTGAAAATTCCTCAACCATTTTAACCAAGCAATTTTTTTTTCCTTAATTGGTTTAAAAATATAAATCCAGTAGCTGCTTTTATATAACATTATAATTTATAATCATTTGAAAAGCTAAAAATATTATTAAAGAACATTACAGTTAAACACGCGATAAGTATAACAATTCATTAATAAAGATATATGTATATGTATACACCAGTCGCTAGACTTAAATTTACCACGTATATCTACTTACAAACATTCCATTTCACAGGAAGAAAACAAAATTATTCGGAATACGTCGACGAATGAAATATATACACCGCGCGTGTTAGGGCAACAAAATGCACGTGTACGCAGTGGGTATACGGGAAACGCGTGTAAGCAACAAACCCGACGAACAATTTTTCCCTCGCGGCTCTCCTCGTCCTCCAAAGCGGCAGCATCAAACGCCATCGCCGTTGCACGTTGCATTTTCCATCGGTGCACATGGCGAATATGTATGTAGTAGCGGCTCTTCGATCTCGTGCAGTTTACCCCTCCGATGTGTATACCTGTAGCCGATCTTTCGTACTGAATTTCAAACCCTGAGTTTTGTACATATAAATTGTTAGGGGGTAGACCCGAGATAAGCGGCAGATTCGCGCATATTGCGAGCGCAGTCGGCATTGATAAGCTGTTCCGTTTTTGTGTATTTATTTGTATTTATTTATTTATTCGCTGATGCTGGAGGAGAGTGAATCGATGGATCGATGCCGCGAATGCGAGCGGCCGATTGATCTTGTATATATATATATATCCTAAATGGAAACGTTGCAAGTCGCTTATAAGGTAATCGAGATTCTATTGTATACGTACTGAATTTGTTCTGTGACGCTTGTGTGCGTTACTATTTTTGTTTCTCATACAGCGCGCATTATGTTTCGACAATAAAACTATCAAACACTGAATTACAAAATTTGTAATTGTTATTTAAATTTGAATTCATCCTATATGTTATAGACATTTCATCCCGCAATTTTCGTCGAAAAGATTTGTAGCTCGTTCGATTTGCGTATTGGATTTCAAATAAATATATATAAAATAAAAGAGAACTGCCGTCGCTCGTAGCAACATAAAGCATTGTAGCCGTTCAAGAAAGCCACCACAGCTCGTCCGCCTCTACAATTTCATTTAATTCCATTAGCATATTATGCATATGAGATAACGCGATTTTGCGCTCGCCGATATATGTACAAAAACAAGTCCAAACAATGAGACACGCATCAGCGCAGCGAAATTATACGCGTTCGGAGGTTCAATAGCCAACGGTACCCACACACACACATCCACGCGTTTGCTATGCCAAAGAAAAAGAAAAGCGACATTAACCCCGACACGGTATAATAACGAGAAAATATTCGAATCACGAGTCTCGATCTCTCTCTCTCTCACACTCGCGTCTTATAGGCAACAAGGTGCAACTATATATAATAGCCAATATGAGCCTTTGTACCGGGCGAACTCGAAAAGAGAGATACGCGACCCGCACCGCACTGATGCACGTGCCTCACGGCATTGAAAAACAAACTTTCTATATATACATACTCGTACGCCCTTTTACGTTTATATACGCGTGCACATACGAGTCACTCCTCCATCTCTCTCTCGCTTTTGTTCGCCAATATATACAAGCATGACACTTTTCTCTTTTTTTTTTCGCGGTGTATGCGTGTGTGTATGTATGTCCGGCATTTCAGAAACTCGAGCTCATATGCTTTTATTACATCGAAGCTGTGAATTCGTCTATACCCGTTCTATTTATTACGCTGATTCGCGTTTATCTACATCGTTGATGCGGTGCATTCGTGTGCGTTCTTATTTCGCGGAGGTGACTTTTTCGATTTGCGTATAGATGCGGCATTATCGACGAGGAAGATGGAGAAGATTGGAAACTATATATAGGAACGAATCGTGGGCGCGAGTCCTTGAGAGTATACAGATTTATATAATTGCATAATAAGTCGTTGCAAATCGTCGGTCGGTCATGTTCAAAGTTGTCGATGCGTCACCTATTGCAGGTGATGCCACTGCTATTCGCATCATCCGTCACATCAACCCAAAGTGGCGTGTCCCTATTTCGTAACTGTATATCAGCGATTTCCAAAAATATAAAAAAAAAAACACCTCAAACGGAGAATCAAAGAACAATATACGCGCAGGTCAAAATAACAAATCCCTTATCGCAGACCTAACGCACATTAAAACCTCGGCTTACAAAAAAAAATACCAACAAAACATAAATCAATATAAACCAACGTCTCACTTTCGCTCGCGCGGGCGCATCAAGTACATCTCGTCGTCGTCGTCGACCAACACCGATGCCAACACGCATTGTCTTACCTCCGAATAAAATAAAACACGATACGCGCATCGAGTAAAGATAAAAAAAAAGGAGAACCGAACCCCTGCACACGCAGGCGGTGACTTATAATATGCTGCGGTATTATATATTTTGTATACTTATATAGCGTGCAGAAGACACGCGAGCGATACACATCGCGCAGACTTTTCGCAGCGGCGAAGCGCGTGGGCGGCTTTACATATCCTGCGAGAGGAACTTTTGTTCCAGCGTCTCGCCCATTATTGTTGTTGTTTTTTTTTTTTTCTTTTCGTTAACCGCGTGTCTTTTTATTACGCATCGTGTCTCGATGTTTCCTCGAGGACGAAGTGTTATCGCTAGAGAGTTTTCGTTGCGCGCGGCTGCCCCGATCGATTTTTTTACCAATTGGCGTGCGGTTATAAGTTTTCGTGACTGTATTTGGCATTGGTATACGAATTAATGATCTTTTTGAATCATGCTTTTATTTTTTGGTCTAAGTCGATGTTTCGTGCTTTAGTTATTGGTTTTTTGTTTCAGTTTTTTTTTATTGGGAAGTTCATACATTTTAAGGCTAGTAAATCTCGTTCGACGAAGTATAAGAATTTTCAGTTTTATGAATTTTTCGATTTAGGACAATCTGTGTATTAAGTATTTTATTTTTCTCATAAATAAAAATTGACACCTGGATGGATTTTTCGGTGATATATTTTGCTAAGTAGATTTGTGATTTAAATCAGGATTTGTGTAAGCTTGATATATGTATGTATAAAAAATATTTTTTTCCAAAAATAAATTTCGATAATTTAGTTTTATAGTCGACTTTGTGTAGGTAAATTTCTTTGTCTTCTTAAAATCACGCTTTTACTGAATCATAGATTACAGTCATTTCGATATATTTATGGAGCATAAAAATTACTTTAAGATTTTTAGTATATAAATTAATCCATGACGAATAATCCACAAATAAATTGTCTTCATGTTTCTGATAATCGGAAATTGTGCATTACATAACACGAATAATACAAGAATTACAATTCAAATCAAGTACCACTAAAAGCCGAAGAAAACTCTTTTTTGTTTTGTAAATTTGAATCATCGTACATTTGAAATTTGAATTCACACCGCGTAGTCACTTGAACAGATGCATCGACTTGAATCATCAGGTATCCTCAAATATTTTTCTTTCTCAGCACAGGTGGTACTAACTGTGTAATTTATACTAACGGTACTTCTGCCATCGTCTTCACAATTAAAAATTCTTTTCTTCGATTTTCAAACTTTTTAAATTATTATCATAGTTGATTTAGTAGATTATTATACATTTCCGCGTCATTTGTATACATCATCTATTTTATTTTTATATACGTTTTATCCAAAGACACGAATTTCACATTCCCTGTACAAAATGTTCCATACGAAACACAATAATCGTTAAATTTAACAACATTGATCGTTGACGAAAAAGTAGCAGCTTCCACTTTCCCGTATAAAGTGCATTTCAAAAACGCGTATAAAACAAAACGAGAAAACTTCGACTTTTACACTCGAAACAGCTGCATAAGCACAAATCCCCATCCCAATGGTGCACATAAAGTCCTTGACTTATCTTGACGGATGCCCTGCGCGAGAAAAGAAACCTTCTCATACCCACACCGGTATCAAGTATATACATATATAGTAAGTGGGTATATACAATACGAGCTGTAAGGGCTCGGTATCATCGGTCGATCTCGATTCGACGGGCGCTATAGATCGCGAGGAGATTAAACGACGATACACGCAGTCAAGAGAGAGAGAGAGAGAGATAAAGGGTTCAAAGTTCAGCTCGCTTCCGTAATGGAATTCCCTGGCGGGCAGCAGCAGCTACTCCCGACTGTATTTATATACCCCAGCCACTCGCCTTGTCTAGATGTATCCTTTATATATATAGTATAATACGCGTATAGATATATTGGATACACAGGGTGTGCAGTAAGAGCGTTGATTTGCGTTGTGCTCAAGTTTAGCCGCCGTATACCACTGCAACCGGTTTCACATCGGTGTCGAACGTGAAACTCCTTCTTCTTCTCCTTTTTATTTCATCGTCCGCGGGTGAAGAGCAATTGATACGCGCATAGTAGTGAGTGTATATATATATATGTAAAGTACTTTTACTTTTTGTTCGGGCTCTTATGAGCTCTCTCGGGCGCGCGCAAAGGGTTGAATTTGAATGATGAGAAGAGGCGTAATGTTTGAGTGCTATTCGCGCGCAGCGGGTGATCGGGGCTAATAAATGGCGGGTTGTCGGAATTATTTTTTGTATGTGCGCCCGCGGACTTGGATTTTTCAGTCTTTATACACCAGCGGTGAGAATATATCGCCAACTATGCCAAGTGGATGTATGTTATGGGAGTAATGATTATAGATCGACACTGGCTGTTTTGCATTTGCGAATCGGATATTGATGATGACTATGATTATGTTTACTTTTTAGAATAGAGAGACTTAATTAATCGGTTTTGAGCTCCCCCGATTGTGTATGTGTGTAGGGGATCATTTTTAAATAATGAAATAATTTAGCGAAATATGATACTTGTGCGTTAAAATTTTCTTACTATTTATACTTCTCGAGCGATACGTTTTATTATTTTTAGCAATTACTAGTGTGAGTTCAACTTGTGTTTTTTTTTTGTTTTATGACTGCCTTCACTGGAATAAATTCTTCTGACGATAATGCTTCAAAATTACTCGCTTTTAATTACTTGTTTATATTGACACGGTACAATTATATTTTTTACATTCCGAAATTGATAACCGCAATAGTTAAACCGATAATTTTTTATCGTATGTCAACTGTGATAAGCATCGAGGATGTTGAACTTTAATCGTACTCTCTGATTGTGCCTCGTTCAAGGATTGTTAAAACCACTAGGATTTACAATTATCTCTTTCTATATAATGGATTAATCGACTATATCCACGTACTCATCGATCCAAGAAATAGAAAATCCGAAGATTATAAATTCTTATGTAAATTCCTATTAAATCTATCGTCTATACAATTCACACTCGCGTATTAATATCTTTTGCACACAGATAAATTACAGAACAATCACAATCGAAAGAATATTACACGATTGCACAGGGTTACTTACATCACCCGCTAAGCGAATTAAAAGGAGTTTTGCAAAAAAAAGTCCATGCATATAATCGATCGATTCCACGACCTGTGAGATTAGAGATTCAAAACTACCAATTTACCGTCCAGCGGCATACAAGAATCACGCAAGCGCGCGGCCATGCAATTATCGAAAAATCGAACTAGCCAGAAAGATAAGAAAAAAAGACCAACTGCTGCTCTTAGCATCAATTAAAAAACTAGCAAAACGAAATAACGCGTCTCCTCCAAATCAGTCGCAAACACGTAAACATATATATCCCTAATCGCTTACAAAACGAATCAACGAACCAATTACTTATATATACGTTACATGCCAATATACACTCGTCGCGTCAGATGTTCGCGGCAACAATGAGGCGGTCTTACGTATACACACAACTCGTCGATAATAACGTATACACACCAGTGTTACACGCGGTAATATATCCCCCGTATATGTATATACAGTTGATTCGCTCGCGAGCTCCGCTGGTATACACTGCACTCTGGTCTCGAGGCCACTGGGTCAGGAAGTCTGCAATTACAATCGGCGCGCGCTCTTACGAGCTATCTCTTGTATATCGTGTGCGTGTGTATACGCGAGCGGTGCAGCTTCATTACGCAAAAGCCATAAAACGGGCCGCAACACACACATACACACGCTGCACACATATACACTCCTGACACCGTCACCTTCTCTTCGTTGCTGCTGCTGCTGCTGCTGCTTCTTCTATACTGATGTTGCTACTGCCGATGCCCAGGTTTATTTAATTACGAGAGCCGCGCGCGGTAATTGTCTTTATGAATCGCTATGGGAGGAGAGATGATCCGTTGCGAGCCCCGGCTACCGGTAATTGTGTGTGTAGGCGTGGATATATTATGGGCCTTTAATCGAGAATCGACCTTTTTTTTCTTGCTGCATTTCGGAGGCCTTTATTCGTGGTTTGGCGAAGAAAGACGGGTCATT
This sequence comes from Megastigmus stigmatizans, assembly GCA_900490015.1. Taxonomy (NCBI): domain Eukaryota; kingdom Metazoa; phylum Arthropoda; class Insecta; order Hymenoptera; family Megastigmidae; genus Megastigmus; species Megastigmus stigmatizans. The sequence goes on along the minus strand of UELV01176038.1, from coordinate 32,925 downwards.
TTGTCACACTGAAAGTTTACGCGAGAGCTATGGAATTATTTTTTTTTTATTTTAGGCTCAGCAAAAGTGTTTGAAATATTAAAATTTCTTTTTTTTTTTTTGAAAATGAAAATAAATCATAATGTATATATCGCAGTAAGTTTACGCGATCAGTTACGAATCGTAATATAGTTAGTTTACAAGCAAATTAATCTTCCATAATGGTATATTAGAATATGCGCTGCAAATCATACGGCATCGATATATATCTAACGATAATCATGTACGTTAATCGGAATATATATGTATCGATGATGCATAGTAATTTTCAGTGCGGAACAAAAAAGTTAAATAACACGCGAGCATTCATCTAATGTTTATGTAAATTCGATTTCGACGCGAGCTTCAAATTCAGATCGCGCACAAAATTATCGCAATCAACCATCTTAAACAAGTCTCTTTGAGATAAGCTAATTCATCAACTATATCCGTAACGCACACCCACTCGCACTTTTTACACTAGATAGAGGAGCGAGTAGTGTAAGAAAACGTAAAAGTGTCATTTTTCACACTGCACGCAAGAGCGCCTTTCGGATATATACGATTCAAATAATTTATCGCTATACTCTTCCCTGTATCCAGTCATTCTCTCTCTCTCTCTTTCTCTCCTTGGCAACTACAGGACCTGCATCACAGCAGTGGCTATATAAGCTTTCTCTCAATTGTAACGTTCGACTGAGAGATCGCGCGGTCGCCTCGATTATCTGTAATGGGGCGCCACCTTTTTCTAATGGTAACTTTCGGATACGGCCGCGCGCTGCTCTCGCCTCTCTCTAGTGCGAAAATCTAGGCGACTTTTTAGATTTATAACGAATTCTCCTTTTAAAATAAGCAGAAAAACGTGATTTGTTCGTGGATCCTTTTTGGGATATACGGACGCAACAAACGTTATTGTCATTTATTCGGGCGTTTCGTAATCGTGGAATTTTGGGCCAGTTGTGCGTTCCGGGTTATTTTTAATTCGCATGACGTTGCAGGATCCGGTCAGAATATTACCGAATTTGTCTCGAGTCTTTTCTGTCAAAATTTCGCTCTTCCGAAATTTCACTTTCATGAATAATCTTGCGCTTCCCGCTAAACGCATCATTAAAGTGCATCTGAGAAATAATGATACGTGTATCGACGCGAGCTACCGTTACTTAATTACGCACTCAAACTCCAATTGGCGACACACAGCCGACGTGACGTCAATCAAAGTCTATTTTATTCAGCGACTTTTGCACGGCATCGATCCCCAATATAGATAAAAACTATCGTGTGAAAGTAATATAATCGTATTTTCCCCGCGCGAATAATTACAAAATACAACAGTTCTTTTTATAGCTGAACGTGCAGTCGGGTATGTTGATGCAAAAATTTTAATAAGTATAAAATTGCAAATTTTCCAGAAAATATAACTTGTATAAAATATACTTGGCCAAGCGACACCGCAGAAGAAACGCGAAAAGAACGAATCCTATCGAAAAACCTCGATCGATTGTCGCGACGAGCGTGAAAGGCGCAGTGTACCTTACCAGTGATTTTATATACATACATATATATATGCAAGCGAGCACAAAACACGTGCTTCGCGTGAGCGGGGCGACAGATTTCTCGCGGAATGCGGTCAGGTTGGCACCGAATGCGTCGGCGAGAGCTGTCCGGAACTCGCCAACCAGTAACTTTTGCCTATATCATATGTACAACGCTGGATTTTTCGTTCATCGTTCGCTGATGGGGATTTCGTGGAATTCACGACCGATTTCGTGGAATTCGCAAATTTATATGGTGCGCCTGTATACATATGTCGCTAGACGAATCGAGGCGGCCGTGCGTGTGTGCGTATACAATACAACCTTGATTGCTATGCGATCGCGTCATCGGACGGTGCGCTCAGCTGATTATTTTCTATACCATCGTGTGATGCATATTTCCGTAATTGTTTGAACTCTGCGACTCGACGATTGATAGATCGCTACATTGAATGCTGAAAGAGTCCAGAAGAACGAACTAAATCTTACTTTTGACAAATGAAATTTAATGCTTCGCATAAAGGATAGAAGAATCACTTAGCAAAATCTTTTCATTCGATACTTCTCTCTACATACACTCGAATAAACATAATTGCACCTATATACACACATATCGCGTATAGCTTAAAAACACGAAGCTCATATATCATGATTGATTGTCCCAAAGCGAAAATAAATGTGCCACTTATACACTTTGACGTGTGTTTTTTTTTTCACTATTAATATATACGCATGCATGGGATCGAAGGAAGCGGATTAACGTTTGATAATAATTTGCCCCGCGGGGATATATGAAAGGTGCACAGTAGTGCAGGAGAAGCTACACCGTGGAAGAAGCACCTCTCCACCGTATAAATATAGCAGCGGCAGAGCAAGCGCAGAAATCTGCGTTTAACCCCTCGCTTTTACCCAGGCTATAATAAACGAGCGATGTATACTGGCATAGCACGATGCCGTCGCCACCGCAGTTTCAGTGGTATATACACTGTGTGCATGCGCGCCTCCAGCCGGCGCGGAGAGACGCCAACTAATGACGTCCTTACAGGTGAATGGAAACCGACAAAGAGAGCCGAAGAAAATAAACAACCTCTATAGGCCTGTATACAGTGCAGATCAAGCAGCGCTAAATCGACACCGCGCAACACTGGTCGACCCGATCAAAAGTAGAATATTGAACCGCCCTTGATATCGCTCTTTTTCTATAGTGATATACGCGTGGGAAGTTTTCGTGCGAAAACGTACGGATAAGAACGTCTCTGAGGGGTTATTCGTAGTTATTAACTCGAAACCAATGCAAATTCAGAATTCGTCAAGTCTTCGAATCTCTAATAAAACATAACTGTTAGCAAGTGGCTTTTTCTGTCATTATATGTCTGTCGTTGATTCATTTTTAAAAGTGAGTATTAGCCTAGATATTTTTGTATAAAAGCGCTGAGATAAATCAGGTTTTATAGTAATGTTTAGTTGATACGTTATCCAACATTATACAGTCAATAAGGGAACGACGGGATTTTCATTTTAGAAAGTAGTTTTTCTAAAGCAGCTCATGTTGGATTTATATGAATATTCGACATTTAGCGTCAATATAGAAACGTATAATACACATTTTTCAATTACATATGGTTAAATAACCGATAGACTTAAAATTCTACATTACAGACTTATGTTACAACACAAATTTAGATATCGTAGCCTATTAAGAAACTGGTATAACAGAACAAAACTATAAATGCGAAAGTACATTACAAACCTGTCTTAGAGTCAATGAAGCCATTAATAATTAAAAAACTTAAAAATTCAAAGTTTTATCCCCCCAATGCCAATAAAGTATATGTATACACAAAAATTATTATTCAAAATTCAGCAGAAACGATATGAAGGCATCGCACGAAACTCGCCGCGTATACCCCACAAGCACAATCACGCCCATAAAACATAATTGTACACGGCTAGAAAGGAAAAATCGTGCATCACGCGTTAGCGCAAATCGTAATTCGACCTTAACCGAGATGCAGCGAGCAGCATCGAATTTGCGCGCATCATAGTAGCGCATAGCCACCACCGACGCCAAGAAATCATCCCTCCGAGCCCTAGGCGATTGAACGATTGTGCACGTGCAACAAAAAACTCTCCCGCTACCTTTCGATCCCCGCGGAAAAACCTCGATATTATATTTCTGGTGATTGTATACGTGTAGAGAGACCGCGGGAACGGGTGAGAATTACTGTGGTTGATCGCGCGAAAATCAGACGCAAGAGGAGTTTTATCGTTCTCCGTGGAACTATCTTGTTGTTATACGCGCTTGGTTTTTTTTCGTTTGTTTATGTCGCGATTGCGTGTTTCGTTGTCTTGCGGTTTTCTGTACATTCCGTCCGCGTCTACTGTCTAAGGCTATTTTTGTATCGGTTTTCCCGTTTCTCTCTTTCTTTTTTTTTTTTGCTGAATCTTGCTATCGATGATTGATTTGTGTTTTAGATTTATCTCGTTCGTGCGATCGAACTTTTAGCATTATATCATTAGGAATCTGCGCTGTTCTTACAAATTACTTTTGCATTTAGAATTTGAGATGATCGTTCAACGAGTTGTTGAAGGAGTATTTGTTCATCTCTTTTTAATCATAATTTTCTAAATAAGTTTTGAAAGGCACCTTATTCTTCTATTTTTACGATGCGAGAGCTATCGTGATTGGCAATCGAGGTGCAAAAGAAAATACGTTCGAAACGAACAATATTTGCATATTTATTGTACTGAGTTAATTAACAGTGGCTGCGATGAAACTATATATAGTTGTTTTTTATTGGATATACATAAATTAATATGGCTATATATTGCCTACTGGATATATCGATTTAACGCAATGAAAATAATAATTAGCTATGCTAATTGATAATTTAACTGGCTGGCGTAAGAGGAAATTACGGATCTGGTCGGTGCAGCTTATTAAATTATGTAGCGTTATAGTAGCTTCATCTTTTCCTGGAATATTTATACTTTGCTTGCTCTCCAGCATTCCATTAAGACCATATAAGATCTTACGCGGCATAAAGGTATATAATGTATAAAAATCTAACGTTCACAGCATTCTGATCCCGATATCAAGTACAGAGATTAATTTCGACTATACTATGAAAGCTAATTTTTTCGAAATTCAGAACAATATTTAAACACGTTGAAAAATGACATTACCCGTACAAATATTCCAATATAACGCCTTAACCCATACACATAACATCTCTATAGAACAAAACTGCACCACATAGCCGCACATATATATAGCGGCACACAGAGTATGCATTATATACATACGGCCCTGGCTAAACGCAAGTTTTCTCCCTTCGCTCGAGTTCGTTTTATATATACCACTGCGACTCGACTCTCGGGCAGTCTCTGCAGCACCGCACAGCGCTACTATACATCGAGCCTTGCGCGCGAGTCTCAGTTCCTTTCGAGACTCCGACAGGTGTGCACGCGCATATCATATATACATCTCTCGTGTGTACCTCTCGCTGTCGCGCCAACTCTCTCTCTCCCGTTCTCCACGTATATATATATATATATATCGCGCGTATATAATACATTACGATGTGAGTGTGTGCGCGAGGGCGAATAGTCGAGAGATAGATCTCGGTATAGAAGAGTGTGTTGCGGTAGTTGAGCTCCCGTATATAGGAGCATATCGAAGTCATGTATATGAGCAGGATGCACGAGGAGGCAGGGAGTCTGTCGCGGGAGGCGCTCGCCAAGCGGCCCGCGCGCTTTGTTTACCGACAGCTCATGATCCAACAGAGGAGCAGCGAAGGCAGCTGCGACAACTCCATCGTGAGTATCTGCAGTATTATGAGCTTACGTTCGATAAAGACTTGGTTAAAGATTGCGATATTCGTTTAGCGCCAGTTGGGAATTTTTCTCGAGTTCGACGTTTTCTTGTAATAGTGCAGCGGTTCAAGGTTGCGCGCGGAATAATTATTGCCACGGTGATTCTTATCGTGATTCGTATATATGGGGTTGGTGCGGTCAATCGAGTCTATATTTGAATGTAGAACGGTGATTGTAAGCAAATGCTCGATGTATATGGATTTCAAAATCCAGCCAAACGCCCTTCTATCAGGCTTCTATATTATACATTACTTTTTACAATATATTGTCACTATATTTAACTTGTTTTAAAACGTTACGTGCAATCCAATGCATATATCCAAAGAAGAAATGTATATAGGAAATCCATAAAAATAAGCAGGATGCAGGTATCGCGACTCGTTATAAGAAAGCACGTGAAAGTGTATGTATATACGCAGGAAAGAGTGTCGATAACGCCACTCACCCTCGTTCACACATCGGCGTGTGTATTATTCCCCATCGAAACTCGGATTAGCGACGTACTGTTGCAGAGTGCACCTACCATAGCGTGTATGTATATACACAGGGAAGCTGCTGCTGCTGCAGTGGCTGCAAGTATACATTGTGGGAACAGCGCGTGCATAACTGTATTGTAGTTCGCAACGCGGGGGGAATCGGTTATTGCCGCGCTTACGTGCATCGGCTTTAACACAGGAAAACTACATCTCTCGCTCGTGCATGCAGGCGCGTTTATACAGTGTGAAAAAATGTTAACGGCACGCGTATATGCAGTTTTTTACGACGAATGGTACAGCTGTGTGCAGGCTTTTTCTTTTCTCGTCTTCTTCTTCTTCCTCTCGCGTTGCGCGTTACACTTTTTTATTTTCGCGCAAAAAACAAAAAAAAAACAAACAGAGATCGACCGGTCCCGAGATGTGCAGTTACATATTGTATATATACGTGTATATATACACTCGAAAAATCGACAGTGTGTAGGAGCTGTGCAAAGTTACAGTTGTACTTCTCTCTTTGCCTTCCGTTACGTTACACATTTACCGTACCCCCGTACGTTCATTAAAGTTCAATTAAAGTCGCAGTGTCTTATATATATATGATGCCAATATACCGAAATCTTTTCATACCGTATTACACGCAATTAGGACTATTACAAGGATATCGAATGATAGCTATATATATACGATGGCTAATTCGCGCAGTTTGGCTCCTGTGCCAGCAATAATGAATCACGGGTGATTTCAATTTGGTTTATGCGTGTAATATGGGTCAGTGTAAATCCCGCGTGCATTACCAAGTAGTTCAGCAGCGACTCGCTCGCGCGGGGCATACCAATTTTCGCATTATCAACTCGCCAAGGATTCGCTTATATTCCAGTTCGTATACCATACATACATATATATATATAATTTAGACCGCGAGTAGAATCGAGAGATGAAAACTGGCCGCATGAACTAGCGGCTAATGGATTTCTGGGTGATTTGTAGCTTCCATACGCGGGGAATGAATAATACTATGCCCGTTTGACATGTTTGCGTATAGATCTGTATACGATAAAGAGCTATTTTATCTCGATGCTATATGCGTCTTCCTTGAGATTCCCGATTTTTAATGTGGAATACAAAGGATTCACTACATATGTAAGGTGATCTTGTAAAATTATGAGGTATACTTTAGCTAGATTGATTACACAGGAGATCGGTATTAACTGCTCTTAAGAATCTCTGTATATTATGCTCAGAATTTAAAAAAAAAAAAAAGATAGAATCATCAATGTTTACCAGGAACTCGAATCGAAACTCATTAGCGTCCGCGACCTGCAACGTCGCTCGCACCTATCCTTCCTCCAATTTCCACGAATTCACTCTTATAATCTCGCCAACTCAGATAAAGAGAAAGAGACTCGCTGCAGATAAACGTATATATATCCCACAAGTTGGTACGCTATCAAGCGCGAGGTCGAGTATAGCGAACGGCGTCCAAACGCAGAATTCGCGCCTATGGCATTACGGACACCTAACCGGCGTGTACCAGCTGCAGCGGCAGACAGAACGTGAGAATGGTCGAATCGAGCAGGTCGGGAGGGGGAGGCACTAAAGTCCGAGTAACGGCCTGTGCACATCGCGAGTCTCTCTCTCTCGCTGTGTGTAGCAGCAGCAGCAACAAAACACCATAGCCGCAACGGCAGCAGCAACCAGCGGCACACACACGAGAATATCGCTAGCGCTCAAACCGGTCGTCGCTGCAGTATATATAGAGTCTGTAGCGGATTCGGTCTGACTTTTAATGAGGCGGAAGGAAGAGCGAATTTTGTCAAATCACGACAAACGTCTGACCCTTTCTTTCTCACGCACATGTATATATATGCGCATGCTGCCTGCATCAACGACGTGTTCCTTTATATTGCGCGCGCTCTTCTTTCCGAGTATCGCGCGGCTTATTGTTGCGCGTTATTTAGAAGAAAAAAGGACCGAGTGCGGCTAATTAAGCTGACGAGCGTATATATAGATTCTTATGTTCGACGAGAGCGTATAGAAAAGAATCGGTTGGTTCGAGAGAGAGAGAGAGAGAGAGAGAGAGAACGGGTCGAGCAGTGCGCTTCCACTGGGATTCACTGGGGATGAAGAAATAAAAGGGAGGCCATTGTTGCAGGCCAGAGGCGCAAGGCGCGTTCGGAAATTCGGTCGGTGTCTCGCGGTGGCTCCCGGCCCCCGAGAGCTGTTCGCAGAATTAATGGCAGCAGCGCGAGACGATGGAAACCGGTTGATCCGATAGTTAGCCACACGGGGCACCAACACACATGCCTCGTTCACAAGGATATAGAGAGAGAAAGAGCGAGGAGGAGTTATAAAAAGGTTCGGTGCGAGCGAGCGCAGGTTCATCTTATGGCCGTATAGCGTGCAACTTTCTTCCTCGCATCTCTCTCTCCTTTGCAGATATAAGCGTCTCCTATACGAGGTGTCCGATGTGTGTCTGTCTCTGTGCGCAGTGTGTATATCGGAAAGAAAGAGAGATAGAGAGATGAGGAGGAGAGAAATTGACGCTAAGCTTGTTTGATGCTAGCGCCCGAGCACTGACCATACGAGAGTGACGAGCTTTTTTTTTTTGCGCGCGCGAGTTAATTATATATGGGAAGCGATAGTTTGCTGTTGATGGATTTTGATCGATTTGTCAAGCGACGATCCACTTTTTTTTTGTTGTAGGATGGAAAGGATGGGGTTCGGTGAGATATGAGAGAGAGAGAGAGAGTGCAAAGGATCTGTACAAGTAAAAGTGTGCTAATATTGTAAAATATGTATTATTGAATTTATAAATTAAGCTCTAAAGTTCTCAAGAACAATATTTAAAGAAGAAGTGGATAAAAAGTGAATTTCCTTATGCCTACCGTACAATCAACCTTTAGTCAAGACGAAACATCATCTCTCAACGGGGCAACACAACCAATTCAATGTATACAATCACGTAACGTCTTACACGAATATTTACCTCTCACACAACTCACGACGCGCGTCGACATATACATTCGTGCAAAGCTTATATATACAGTTCCGGTATACACAACTCACAGGTCTTGATCGCTCGCTCTGCGCCCGACACACACACATATACACGGACAAACACATAGAGCGCGAAGCGAACACATCTATCGGCAAGCAATCGCCGAGATAACAGTATATACGGACGCGAGAGGATTCAAAGAGAGGGGGACTTTTGACCCTGAAAACGTTTGTGGCGAGTTCGTCGACCATCGAATTTTTTAGTATATCCGATTTTCAACTCTTCTCTCTTGGTTTGCAGTCAAGTTCCGTAAGTTCTGTCCGATGATGCATGCGGATTTTTTGATGATGTGAATCTATGCAAGTGAGTTTCGCTTTGAACCATGTGTTGCGAAAAAATTGTGGCCTGGTTTTAAGAACAACGGGAGGATGAATTACGCGCCTCTCGTACATCAATCCCGGTGTACATATAACGTCAGGATCGTGCAGCAGTTCGGCACTCCAATTTTTAGTATAATATGAGCGCACGTGCGGAGAAATTCTTGCAGCATTCTTGAAATTAGAAAGAAAAACGCTCTGCGCTTTCCACTCGTAAAACATATACATATACCACCGCACTGACAGACTACATCTTCTGTATATAAAAATCCATAACCGCACGCACTTGCCCGAGTTTCGCTGCTCATTCAAATACGAAAGTTATTCGGTTGTTACACATTTATAAACTTTATTTGTTTTTTTTTTCCAAGTTTTAGTGCCATTCCTTTCTATTTTTTTATCGTTCCTCTCTTTCTATATAAGCGCATGCACTTTCGTAAGTGCAGTGTGAGCGTAGATTGATATAAGTCGCGAAGATCAAATTGACGAACCTTTTACGCCGTTAGAGCCTCGTTTCAGCTCGCGCACGCGTTATTACTTAATTATTAATAAAATCCCTTATAGAGCGCAACTTCGTGAGCGACAATTCCACGACGTATAATGTAGCCGCTATCGATCAATCAATCTTTACAACATCTCCCTCCCACTCGACTATATACAACACCGATTAATTCCTTAACGCCGCTCCTCAAAGCGGCTTATTGTCTTAAGATCGGAATTATTTTTTTTTCTGCTATGTTGCTCCTCCCATCGTCGACAGTGTCGCGGCAAAAAAATCAGCCTGGAAATCCCGCGGGCAACTCGAGAGTTTTCGGTCGTCGACACCACAGCGTCCTTGAATCACACTCTATAGATTTCGTTACCGAACAATTAATCGATCGCGCGCTCCTAGAAATCGGATCGCGCGATTCAATTATTTTCCTTACAACTTCCCTAACGATTGACGTTACGGAGCATAACTGAGTCTGGCGTATATACAGAGGAGAGAACAAATGACATAATAAAGAAATTCCGACGCGTAATAACTGCGCGGAGCGTATAGCTATATTATAAAATAGGCGATCGATTTGGTCGAACAGCGACGAAATCGTTGCCGATATTATATCAACTTTCGCAATCCCCGCGAGATATTGCGAATTACGCAGCGTACAATGTAATATAGTCTCTCGCGAGGCGACTATTAATGTTCTTGTTTCAGCATCGCATGGGCTTTCTTTTTCGTCTGCTGACGTTTGTGTGTCCGTGGTGTGTACTTTTCCTTTGATAATGGCAGTTTAATGATGGTGTATTAGAAAGGAAATTGGATGATTATTGATTTTCACTTTCGTTTTTTGATAATTGCGCAAAGCTGAACGCGTTTGTGATTGTGTGCCTTTGCGAGTCGATTGGTTGCGTTGGAGAGTGAAAAATCAATAGCTCGCTGTATAAGTTTAGAAGTAATCGCCACATCAATCGCCCAAGCGAGAAATTGTGAGCGCTCGATTATACAGGGTTGCGTTAGGTGCCTCGAATTTTGAACTTGGAAAGACTTTTCATCGAGTAAAAGTAACTATGGAGTTGCGTAACTGGAGAAAAAAATGCATTAATGTTTTGGATCATCAATCTATTTTGCAATATCACCGGGAAGTGTGATATTTATAAAATTACCTCAATTATTGTAATCAATTGATGGAAGTAAATATTTTTATTTCAACCAAAAAAAAAAACAGAATTTTTTTTCTCAAAGTGTCTCAATTTTTTTTCAATATTGCATTTCAATAGGGTAGACCAGGAGTAATACTGCAGGTCACTGAGTAATTCTGATCACCTGTATTTTAAAAAGAATTGCTTGCCTCGCTATCAGTTTTATATTAAAATAAATATAAAATATTATTTATATTGAGTACTAGATACATTTTATATTTACTTTTTAAATAATTATATTTGTACAAGATCTTATATACAGTGGCTTTTATCTATAAGAAAGAATATGTATTAGATGAGATTGATAAACATTTTCGAGTGCCTAATGTTCAAATTTGTTTAATTTTAATTTAAAAAACACATTCAAGAATAAAAATTATTAAGAGATTATTCTTTTGATTACAAAATAAATTGCATTCAATGAAACGTTTTCTCGGCGTAATTTTTCTCTTGGATACAAGTATATATAATGATAGTAGACGTGGTAAAATAATAAAATAATCATTTGGAATCAATTAAAACTGTTATAAACTAAAATCGCCACAAACACCTAATCAATTCTAAAATAAGTTTCACCAAAAATATATACTAAATATCTGAAAAAACTGTCAAAATTTTAATATTACAGAAAACTTACCATAATAAGATACAATCGGCTCAAAAATCAAATCAGTTCTAAGACAGTTGGACTTAAAATCCATACAAATTTCATAAAAAAATATCAGAGCTTACCAAAGATATGTCAAAAATTAATTAAATTAAAAATAATTACGCACATAATCCTCGCATACGCTTTTTACTTTTTAATAGATATATTTTTCCAATTAAAGAACAAAAAGTAAAACTCGAATTTTTTCATATTTTAAGGTGATTCTATCGATAACAAATCTAAAATTAAAATTTTTATGAAGTTTTACAGGTTCGTAGATAAAATTCTAATAAATCGTTCAGTTAAGAAAATTCCGTGTTTGACTTTCTATACGTACCGATAGAGCCTCCGTAAAAGATGATAAAATTAATAAAATTATACAGAGTAACTTTTCATGTTTTATTTGAATACAACGAGTTCAACAAAATCAAAGAATTATTATAGATTTGTAGAGACCTTTATGTAATAATTCAATTAAAAAAATAATAGAAGATAAAGAATATCCAAAACTAACTGTTATAATGAGATTTATAATCTTTCCACTTTTTACGGTTCTACTGCTTCTTTTAACCTCCGGAAATTCTGAACCCTTTCGGAGTGGATTCGAATGTTTCGAAATTCCCGATTCATATAGCCTTCGAAAAATATCATGAAATAGATCTTTATAAGGCGATCCTTTTATAAATAGTTGCATTCCTTGATTATAATAAAACACAGGTTTTGCAATTTTCATAGCTGCTGAATATTCCGCCTTATCCAGTAGCGGTATAGGTACTATGATATGTGTCAAACACATACTATTTTTCTTGTTCTTCAAATTTTCCAGGCACATTAATATATTGTCTACTATAATACTTTTATGTTTTATATTTTGAATATTTTCATCATATGTATCTTGGAAAACTGTTTCGAAGAGCACTCTATTAATGTAAGGTTGTAAATGAGATTCATCAAGTTCTTTGAAAGTATCAAACTTAATATCATCGTAAATTATGGTGGAATCTATAATACCCGAAAAAAAATGTGCATTAAACATGCAAATGACGACCATAATACTAAAGAAAAATATTCTGTCCGGAGTCTTTTGTGGATGAGAAGGTAAAACTACTCCAAAAATTGATCGAACAATATCTAAAATCGTTAACTCTTTGCTCACTATTTTTAGAAAATACATTACGTAAGTAACAAGTAAAATAAATGAAACGAAGAAAACCGGAGCCATAATCATGTAAAGAGACGAGTTAATTTTAATCACAGGAAGGATAGGTACAACAGCTATATAACTCTGAAAGCCATATTCCAGAGGTATATATACTGAATAAGGCAAGATTTTTGCTATCGGTAATGACAACGCATCGATAGAATCCGTATGAAAACTTTCGATAGTGATATTAATTACATCTGCGAAATTCGCTTTACCATCTAATCCTAACTTATATGATAGCGAAAAGTTCAAAGCCTCTGCTGCAAATAATATTATGGGGTAAACTAACTCATTGATTATTATACTACCATTACTTTTGGTGACATTCATCAATGGCGGATAATCAAAGACAAGTAGATTCAATGGGTATCCATTAATGTTCTTTAATTTCTTTGGAAAAATCTCAACACCAGATAATAATTGTTTTTTTATGAAATCATCAAAAAATGGATTAAAATAATGAAGGCTTGTAATTTTCTTCTTTTCTTCGAATTCTATGATGGAAAAATCTAAGAACTTTTTCGACCACGCATACGTTAGTATTATTTTTAGGAGATAATCGCACTTATTGTCCTTAACAAAAATTAGCAAACACTTTGGTCTTGGGTTATTTGAAGGATGTTGCGAAATTGACTCTAAAATGTATTGCACATTGCTGAACATATTGTCACACTTATATTGTAAAATTACATACAATGTTTCATAGGAATTATTATTACAACAATGTGAATTGTCATTGTTAGAATGAGACTCATCTAATTTAATTGACGTAACTGGTATATCTTGCATTAGTGACTTAAAAATAATATGATCAAATGTTTGTATTTCTTTAGGGAACACTAATTTTAGTTGATAAAAATTTAGACTATTAATTAAGAGCCCTTGTTTTAAAGTTTGTATCCAATTGTACTCAGATTCATTTTCCGGAATTGTTTTGTGAATAAAGCACATAAGCATCAAAGTTGTGATGATCATTTTACGAATTTTTACTTACATGAACTTACACACTTGATATATTTCATATTTTTATCAGAGCATCCTATTTAGTCTCCTTAATAGCCGATTTTTTTTAACTGAATGTGCTTGAAGAACTTTCGGTTACCAGAATTAAATAAAATTTGATATTGTTGCATAAAGAACACTTTTCATACTGTAGGATGTCGTGTAGTATTGACTGTTATTTATTTTTACAAAATCGATTTTAACAATCGATTTTACTTTATTAAGTTTTCACGAAATAGCGTAGCGTAGACAAGCGTGACAATAGTTTTTGTATTATGTTTTTCAAATACAACAAATTCAAAAAATGAATAAAGAATGTGCCTGCATAAATTTAATAAAATTACTAAACGTAGAATTTCATTATTTTTTTTTGTAACCACGTAGAAATAATAAACTATAAAAATTACCCTTGAAACATCTAAAGCGGTAACTTTTATTAAAGGTTGAAAATAACAAAGAATAGATCTCGATAATTTACATCCGTACATTTCTTTTTGAGAAACTAATATAATCTTAAAACTAATAATTTAATGAGCTTAAAATTAAACAATCAATCCGGCCTATTTAAAATTATGATATTTCAATTGTACAGTTTTCAGGGTGTGCAAAAAGGAAAGATAATCATCAATTCACATCCATGGCGTGCAATTATTGCAAAAAAATGGAGTGTTTGATCCAAAGCGTATAAGATATTCCTGGGCTGGCGCAGCTGTTAGTACCGACGATATCGTAATTCGTCCCACATGTCAAGCCCCCAAGTGTGTATCGCACCTGTGAAATTTTTGAACGGCTTCGCAACTTGATGCTGCGTGTATATGCACACATGCTTATCCATTTTTTTTGTCTTTTCAATTCCTTATCTCGAGCTGATCGTTGGCGGAACGACGTTTTCGTGTTGATACATCGCGAATCTAATGTATTTGATTATCAAACACGATTATGTCGAATCTTACAACGAAATTCCTTTTCGCGTGCGTGGTATAATTCATGTACGGATGCATCGAGAAAAATTAAGAGATAAGGTACATCAGCAAACATTTCAAATATGGCTCTACGAAATAATTCGATTGAATTTTGGGGATGGAATTGCACGCAACAAAACATTTATTATCGAAGCATCAATTTCATGCAAATGACTTATTTTTATACATTCTCAATTAAATGTATACAGTTTACGGAAAATAAAGATGTGGTAAAAAATATTGTCATAAACCATTTGATACCAGTTCACCTAAACGATATTTACACCCAGGCTAAACTCCTCACCAGCCGTGCAAAAAGATGAAACTCCAAGCAATCGTATAGGCTTGCGATATACACCTATGCAAACTGAGCACCGCTCATACATATAAAAAGGTATACAGGTATAGGCGCGATCGGATATCCGGCTGCAGTGGCTTATGCCATTCGCCTGGCAGACGCGACGAAATTCACGATAGACCACCTATACATACATTTGCACGTAATCGAGCGCCAATCGAGGAAGCGTTACCCTCTCAACACACACACACACATACTATATACACGCACACGCAGGCGGCTGTATGAAATCGATCCCGGATATAAGCTGTCACCTCGTGCTCGGCAAGACTAATCATTGAGCGCTCGGTTCTTATATATATATATACGGGACCCGAGTCTACGCCATATCTCGACGTGTAATCTCCTCGAGCTCTTTAGAATAATAAATCCTTCGCCTACTTTGCTCTCTCTCTCTCTCTTCCTCGGTCAAGATTTATATATATATATTATATATAGTTATCGGAGGCCATGACCTGGAGCCTGATTTTCGGCCGCGCGATATGCGGGTGGCACGCTTGCACGCTTATGGCGGTGCGTTTCTTTTTCGCGCGCGCGGGGCCCTATATATGTATATATACAGAAAGAATTATTTATCAGCCCAAAAAGTCACGCGTTCGCGCTGCATGATTTATCCCGCGGTTATAACTCGGTGTGGTTTGTGTGTACCGTTAAAGGTTATATACCACACGTGCGTTTCACACAGGCGACAATATTTGACTGCTACCGATGGACGCGAGCTATGTGTCGCTGACGATTCGCGGCAGCATAAATTCTGTGCGCTTTCGTCCGGTCCTTTTTGTAGAAAGCGGGTGGCTGCGGACTAAATGAAAAATGCTCGGTGTGAATTGGTATATAGCGGCGAATGTTTTCATTAATATTTATAATGTTTAATTTAACGGGTAGATAAAAGGCGACGATAATATAAATCATGTAATACAAGATTAGACGCGAACGTATTATAAATAACGAGCACGAGATAAATATATATATATATATATTCGCACGTAATTAATACGAGCTTGGCCGATTCTCTGGGATGAAAAATGCTTTCCTCTGCGAATTCCTTCCCGAAAAAAATGTGCGACTTGGGCCAGGAAAAAAGTGAAACGATGCTTATCGCTCGTTTATCCGCTTCACACTTAAGAACGTTCGAACCTATACCATAGGCACAGACAAAAATTATTGAAATGAAACTGGCCCTCGTAAAAACGTATTTTTCAGCAATAAAACGTTCGACCCCATCGTTATATATACATACTGTACTTTTTCTGCTTCTCGTTAGAATATAATACGTATCACTCGACTTCTCACTGCAGGCAGATAAACCGACTCTTACATATACGCCCCACGAGATATATATACGCTTTTGTAAAGACATGGCCTCAGCCGCTTTACGCGCGCCGGTGAAAACCATCTGGCGCGCTGTTGTTATACTGCAGCCTGGCGAGTTTCACGGCGACCTGCACATTCTCTTATACATATACTCCCCCGTAATTTTCCTTACGTCGCTCGAGTTTATATATATACGTATATAGTGGCGCACACTGCAGACTCGTGCACGAACACAGTTTGAAGCTTATAAGAATTCAGAATTTCAAAGTTGCCAACTTTTAACGACTTGGCAAAAGTGAAATTTCGCGCTTATTTTTCATTCACGCATTCCGCGCGAGTGTATGGAAATGGATCGGTGTATATATGTATTGGTTTGAGCAAAAATGCGTACAATATTCTTGCGACTCTCGTTTATGTAATTTTACTTGGCATAGGATAATCGGCTTACTTATTATTTGTACAGCGGCTGTTGCGATATTGTCAATGAATTGCCATCGTAAAAGTGCAGAAATTTGAGTTTAATGCAAATCATAACAGTTTATGTATATCGTAACTTTATGAGTGCGATCATCGAGTCACGAGAGTCAATAAAAAAGAAAAAGAAAAAACAATATTATCTCTTTGCGCATATTTCTTCGTTGCAAAATCCACAATTTGTGCAAATAACTCTTTTCCTCGATATATACCTGAAATATCTCGGCGTTCCAAACTTACAAACCGAAAAACCCTCGAGCATACAATCGATTCGATTCATCGGCCAAAAAGAACACCTCCTCCACTATATATTATATATAGAACAAAACCATGATAACGTCTGCTCTCACATCCACGATATAATCGTTGTATTCCCATGAAAGAAGAAGGAGAAATTGATAGGTGAATGACGTAGTCTCGACGTGGATGTTAGGTATGCGGATTATTCGGTGAAGCAGTAGCAGCGCAGCAACAGAAAATGACGACTGCTCCGCTCTTACACCTCGTATATACACGCTCTTTGCGAATCTTCCCACGATGTAAGAGAAGGCCGTTTTTCATTGCCGTGCATGCTCTCGTATATAGGCTTCGCGTGTGCAGTCCTATACACGCGGGCGACAAACATAAATCGCGCGATCTCGCGGAAGTATATAGCGGAGGAATCGTAGCCGCGCAGCTGCAGCTCTGTAATTTGTAATGCATGTGTGTGTGTGTGTGTATGTGTGGCAGCGGTAGAAGTACAGTAGCGATGTGTGCAAGGAGAAAAGCGCCTCGAGAGAGGAATATATACGCATATATATACGTTGCGGGCGCGAGTTGCGAAAGATAGTGTGTAAGGCATTCAAGGGTACTTTTTTCATCGTGCTGTTGGTTACTGGGTTGAGATCGCCGCAGCCGATCGTTATATATTGGAGATCGGATAAGCGTCGAGCTTTCATGGGTGAGTGATTTTTAAGGATCGCGGAGAGATGGCTCTATGTTAATTAGTGGAAATTTACTTTAATGAAAAGTACACTTTCACTTTTGAGTTATAGCGTATACAGCGATAGGGATATATAATGTTATTCAAGACGTGAAAGATTTGTTGCTGGTCTATATATCTTTTATTTATAGCTCTATATCTTTAGACTTTTTTCTAATGCGCATTGTTTTTGGTCGTTCGAGTTGAAAAAGTATGGTGTACAGTTCGTTGAAGCCAAAGCTGAATTGCTCACTGGAATATAACTATTTCGGAACGGTTGTTTCCATGTAATTAAGTTTTACTATTGGTTATGGTATAAATTAATTTAGTACATTAATTTGCACAGGCATAACGACGCAAAACAAAGACAAACTTAATAAACAAATTTTCATCAATGTTCATTTGATTGAATTAAATGTATAATAAATGTGATATACTTATATATATTACAGCGAATCCGTTAATCGCGGTATAAAGCGTTTTCCAGAAAAGAAAAAGAAAGAGTAATAGGAACTCTTTCTTAACTGTCGTATATACAGCCGCTAATAAGGAAGTAACCCAAAGACATAGATAGCGAGAACGCGGCATTTTTTCGTAATAAGCAGACCGTAAGTCCATTGTTTTCCACGCGGTTAACATGTGACGATAGTCTACTCGCTCGACTCTTCTGACCCGCTTTATACACAAGGAGTGCAATTATAAAAGAATCGCTGATGACTCGAAAACCGCAATTGTCGGCTCGTTCGATTCACTTCATAAAAACATTTCACTTGCGCAATTATATATATATATATATCCACGAAACACTCGACCACTCTAAAGATAAT
This sequence comes from Megastigmus stigmatizans, assembly GCA_900490015.1. NCBI lineage: Eukaryota > Metazoa > Arthropoda > Insecta > Hymenoptera > Megastigmidae > Megastigmus > Megastigmus stigmatizans. The sequence continues at coordinate 14,214 of UELV01176038.1, read as the reverse complement.
CTGTGTTTTTTTTCTCATAATTTCCCTTTTTTTGCACTATACGTTTACAAAAAAATCATGAAATTTTCACGTCCATTGTGCGTTCGTTTTGTCTTTCTCTCTCTCTCTCTCTCTCTCTCTCTCTCTCTGGCCCCCTTTCATACTCGTCGCTGTTTTTTTTTGTTATCATTATTCAGAAGAGAGACGGTGGATATATTCAGGTGTTTCGCGGACTGGTCCGAGAGAGCAAACGGGTTATTCGCCCGTTCGCGCGGAGAGGAAGACGATGACAAGACGCAGAGCAGAGGCACAGAGAGAAAAAAGATACGAGTACGCGTGTGTGTCTGCATGTGTGTGTGTGAATGTGTAGGAGATCGTATACGGGGGCACAAAGGCACCGTTAAACCCGTTCTGAACGATCGCCGAATCGATTTCGCGGTATATAGGACCACTTCGGTGTCTGCGAGTCTGTGTGTGTGTGTGTGTGACAGAGAATATAGAGAGAAAAAGAAGCGCTCGTCGAAGTAACTTCCAATTTGTCTACTTTCTTCTTCTCGGATATCCCATTACTTCTAAGAAGAGTCAGCTGCTTTTTTTTTCTGCCAAACGAAAGATTGTAGATTCCGAGTGGTTTTGTTTCCGCAACTATCGTTACAGTTTCATCTTGTTTTTTTTCTCTGCAAATTAACGCTCATTTGTTTCCTCTATACCATCGACGCATATAAGAGAATTCTCGTCAAAATTTCGAAAATGCCGTTACACATTGCGCGCCCGTTTCGTTGTTGCATTATTATTTTTTAAACTGCGCGCATTCAATGGTTAAAGATGCGTCTTTATTATTATACCCATCAGTTTACGCTTTTATGATGTAGGAAGTCTGAAATTTTCAACCGCCGATAAAGCACGTCACACGGCATCTTTAGTCATGATGCCGCCGTCTGGTATAAATGTTGAATTGTAAAAAGGAATTAGCATTGCTAATTGTTGCGAACGAATGACACAATTTTCGTTTTAAGATACAGTGTAATAACACTGTGTGTTTGACTGCGACGCGCGCGGCTGAAAGAAGAGAAAAACAATTAAAACACTAACTATATTTTTTTATATGTTTCGTTCGGATAATTGCGCAAATTTTTTTTTACGATAATTAGTGTAAAAAGAAAATACGAGCTATTCCTCGTCATCTACTCGCAATTTATCGCATCATTACAATCATCGCTATTTTTCATCTATATATAGATATAAACTTGTTTGTACGTACATCACAATCGCAGTCGGCAAATAAAAATCTGCGCGCAAAAGAAAAAAAAAACCCCAGCAAAACTCATTCGCTCGCATCACCGAACAGATTTTCCGCAATCCTCGCGCAATCAACAAAAACAGAAATTTGCTCTCGCAACAGTTCCTCGCTCACGTCCTTCCAATCCTCTTCTCTCTCGTTCGGAAGCTATATATATATATGCGATCTCGCGTCCATCGTCCTCGTGTGCAACACAACTCGATGCAGCTCAACCCAGTTCAGTCGCGACGATCTCTTGGCTAATGGGTATAAAAGTCTTGTGACGCGCCTCGTGTGTTCGATACATCTCAAGGTATACTTTCCCACAAGCGAGACGATACAAGGGAAACTGTACTGCACAACGACCGGCGGCGGCAGCTCTTGCTTGACTATAAAGTTTCCCTCACGCGCGCTCGCGTTTTATATATACGTATTGCTTTTTGCCAATGTTTATATGCCCGCGGAGAATCGATGATCCCGTAATACACGCGTGTGTGTGTGTGTGTCCGTGTGTGTGTTTTGTGGAGCGATCGTTGTACCGTTAAAGGAACAGCTGAGCTTCGCACTTTGTGAAGAGAGAGAGAGAGAGAGAGAGTCTAGCTTTATAAGAGAGCACTGCTCGAGAGAGTCTTTGAGGTTTTGCGGAATTTAATTAGCCGCGCGGAACTCTCTGCGCGCGTTCGCAGTCGATAAATTATTATTAAACGCCGCCGAGTGTGTGTGCACAGTATTTTCTTCAATGCGACGAGTTTGCTGTACACTGCTGAGAAAGAGAGAGAGAGAGAGAGAGAGGGAAAGGATGTTTTATGCGCACGAGAGAAATTTATAAATCAATCGATAATCGATCCCTTTATTTTTACGTCTGCAGCCTGGATTAGGTGGTGTTCATCTCACTTGCAGTAGCTGCCTTATTATAGAAGTATAAGCTCAATATTCAAGTAATTGGCACTTGTATACATAATAATAGAAAGGTGGCGTTTTCGCACATTGAATCAAGTGTTAATTGTTTACAATGTTTATAGAGTTTAGTCGCATACAGTGTATATATAAAATGCAAGATACGAAATGGAAACATATATGTATAGGATAGCCGAACAACAAGCACAGTTCATCAGTATAATTGATGTTACCGCCTACCGCGCGTTTAACCAATAAGATCCAAAGATCCGCACATCGGACGCATGAATTTCATCGCGCAGCATATTCCCATCAGTCCCGAATCAAATCCACCTCGCTCCTTCTCTAAATGCATCGCGCCGACGCGGAAAAAAGACGCGCAAACCTTCCTCTCCCGTACACACATCGAAAGGTTGAGCTATAAAGAGCACCACGAGTGTGTGACACGCACTCATACACACAGAGATTGCGAGAGAGAGAGATAGAGCAAAATATATGTAAGCCAGCGTTAGCCTCCTGTTCGCCTGGTAGCCGAGCGATCGAGACGTTTGCGCAAAACGCGTGTGCAGCTTTTGCGGCACGTCTATATATCTTTGGCGTGTCGCTCTTCGCTTGAGCTGCGCGAGCGACCGAAGCTTTTATGCTCTCGCTGATCGAGTCGGTACTGCTGTATTATATAAGGTCTCTTGTCTAGGAAGAGACGGTTTTACAATGGGATATCGAAGATGACGGAGGGTTGGATTGGCACGGGATTAGTGGATTAGTGGTTTTTCGTTAAGGGGCTCTAGTCTTTGTATCTGGAAATGAACGAGCTATAGTAGAGTATAAGAGAGGACACGAGTACATTTATTCACTCTGGATATCGATATAGCGAATCGTATCGAGTGAAGGGCTTAAGTTTATTCTGCAGAACTTGTATAATTGTAGTATTAAGGGGGATGATATACAGCAATAATAATACATGTAGTCGTCGCTAAGAGGATGTTCGTCTTGGCTTACATATACTCGGTTACTCCAAGCGACTAAGTACCGTGTATATGTATATATTACCGAGTATATATATAAGCTGTATCTGTGTTACCGGGTTACTGCACGCGAACGAGATTTTTCGTATGATGAAACACGTCATTATTCAAATTCGCTCCAGTTATAATTCAATAACGTGCAAATTCAAATGGAAACTTCACGTTGACACACAGCCACACACACGCATACTTACACTATAATTTGTTCCTCTTTTAGCAGAAACATTCTCTTATCTCCTATTTTGAAATCCACACGCACAAGTCTGAAAAATTGCGTTCCCGGCATGAAACTCGATAAAAGCCAAAAAAAAAAAACTCAAAAGAAACCCGCGAAATCGAACGATGGCTATAACGAAGAAGTATATATATAAGTAAGTGTACGAAGCTGTCGAGTGTGGAGCGCGCATCATGATCGAAAAGGCTTCAGCGTGTCGAACTACCTATATAGGTATACACCTATATGTATATATATATTTGTGTGTGCGCGCCGAGGGAGCGTCGTCGGTGCAACAAGTCGCGCAGACGTAATGCCACGTGTGTACCCGGAGAGCAGGAGTGCATCGCCAGCTTTTATATTGTAGTGTAAAAGCTCGCGCGCCGTTACTCCATCCGTTCTATATTATACATATCACATATATAACACTGGCACGTGTACGCGTAGAGATGCTTTTTATGAGCTCGCCGTCGTGTTCTGCTCCTGGCTTTTCTCTCTCGTGGGAGAGTGGAATTATCGTAGATTTTGAGCGATACAGAGTGGAAGATTTGTTTTGTCACGCGCGTCTATTCGTTCATTCTTTGTTGGTGAATATAGCGTACGGAAGTTTATCGATGAGGATATAGATAATTCGTGGCATTGATCCTTCTTCTGTACTACACTCGTATCTGTGGAGTTAATAATATCTCGAGCAAAGTATTGAAATTCTTATCACAAGACGCCTCAAATATATTTAAAATCAATTCGTGTAAACGGGCCGATCAATTAGAAAGGAAATATTACAAAGAATTACTTTACAATACTTACAGAGTATAATATAAACTCGCCTATATACATTCTGAGGTAGAGCAGGGCGAATAATAAGCGTTAACCGTGCGATATTTTCAAGCGAAGGAGCTTAAATATTAAATGCGCGTACTGTATTCACACAGGGTAACAGAAGATACGAAAAAGCTGCTGCTGCTGCTCGAGCCAACATAGCTAAACCTTTTATCAATGCGAATGTGTGTACACACACACACGCGCGCGCGAGTCATGATGAGTTTATTATCAAGTCTTTCACGGCCATGTGTGTCTATATTGTACCTTCTTGACAGTTATCTTAATTATGCAATTGTCTGACGTATTCCTGTATTTGACATCTTCTTTTGACCAACCAATTACGTTAGCGACGATATATAACTCCTTCCATATTCATATACCCAAATGTGCAGTTTTTTACATATTCAATCGTTATCATACGATATACCTGCATGAATATTTTATCATCGAACGCTTTGAAAAATGACAAATCCTCATATAATATACGCCAATAAATAATAACTCGCGTTCTTTATCTCCTTCAAACCCAATCCCTTTGCCGTCGCTTATATATTCCGCTGTTATTGTATCCGCGAGGCTTGATTTTTCCACACTCGCGTCGTACACATACACACACACATACACGAATTTATCGCCGCGGCACGACGCACCGCCGCCGAACAATCGGAGACAACGGTGAACTCCTCGCGTCCTCCTCCTCCTCCTCCATGTAATTTCCTTCGGCGAAATTGCCGATTCCCGCGTATGTGTGTGTGTGTGTGTGTGTGTGTGTGTGTGCAGTGAATATGGGCGCATCGATTAAGCGAGTGCGGTGCACGCGTGGGTATAATAATCTCAAACGAACACAGACACATACACACACACACAGGTTTTAATCTATTTGCCCGTGTCTTAGATCGAGTTTACCGGAGATTTTTCGTGTCTTATAATACGCGCCTGTCTGGTGTGTCTGTTTCGTTTTTGCGACCGATTTGATTATCCGATATGATAATATTCTGCGTTTTAATCGACACGATTGTATACTGTTACTTTTGCCTGTTACAAGATATAGCGTATATGAAATCACTGTGTGAATGATGAAAATGATAAGATAAGAAGGTAATAGTTCGGTAAAATAGAATGTCTGTAAACGTACAGTATTTTTCTTTATAATCGCAGGGCTGTTAAATCGAAATTTTTACATTTCCTTGCTATATAACCAAATTAGAAGGTATAAATAAAATAAGACGGCCACTAACGTATATATATATATATATAAAGAGCCAAAACAAATTAAAGCTAGCCTACATATGATATATAGGTCTGCCAATATCCTCCTATCCTTCAACGAACAAAGACAAGCGAGTGCGGCCGGCACTCATTTCGCGAGGCTTTCGCGAAATCACATCAGTGACTTACATAAGCCTCGATGTATACACGACGTATATGTATATATATTCAGGCCAAGAGACCAGGAAACTTAATAATATACACGCAATATACACGTCTGATGCATATAATGACAACTGCTGATGGCTGCTGCTGCAGAGAGAAGCGCAAAAGATCGCGCGGCACACATCGAAAGCCGCGCACGTATATAAGTGATGCAGCAGCATCAGGCACATATAGTAATCGCGGAATTGAGGAGTCGCGGAAATAGAATATTCGAGCGAGCTCTTAATTGCGAGAGAATTTTGTCTGGCATCGCGGCTAATGCAGCACACCTATATATATACAGTCTTCGTTTATTAATAATCCAGATCATATATTTAGATCGTGTACAGCTCTATTAATTTGTATATATAGGCTTTTAGATCGCGTATACTTTATAATCCGCAGCTACCACTTGGCTATGAATTTCAAGGTCACTTGTTATATACAGCATTGAAAGTTTATATATATATCGAACTCCCGTGGCGTTTATACATTCATCTGAAATATAATGCATCGCTGTACTGCGAGTCTCTTTATCATCGCATTCTCTCTCTCTTAAGCTGCTCTATAAAAGTAAAAAACAAATGTGTGCGCGCATAAGAGCAGCGAACGGGATATTATACGGAGGCGATATATACGCAGGCGTGGTTAGTATATGTGTACAAAACGCGAGGGGAGTTCTTTTAAATGGAATAGTCTCAAGAGAGAGTGAGAGACACCTTTAAAGGGCATGGGTAAGATACTTGGACCGAGATGAACGCGAGCATAAAGTTCTTTAGTTCTTGTCTCCGCTGCTGTGGAAGCTATACGAGAAGAGCTTGTGTGTGTATTGTACAAGTGGTTACGCCTGACTTATCTCTATACCCATTGCGGGACCTTTTAGTAATCGACGCTTTATACTCGCGAGGCTCATAAACAGTAGGAAAATAGGAGATTCCGAACCCGGGATGCTTGCTTTATCTCTCCCTCGTAAGTCTATATGTGTGTGTGTGCATACAAGCCAGCGATGACGAGTTCATTAGCCTTTATTTTTCTCTCAGCTGGTCGCAAGTTGATTTCGTACCAGTCATCCTGCGAGTAGTTTGGGTTCTTTTGTTACATATGATTGTTGCCAGGGCTTATACACGATTAATCGATGCACTGTTCCAATTAAATAAAGACAATAAACTCATTCGGCCTTAATTTAATATTTTTAACGAACTCGATGCTTGTTATGTACAAACCGTGCATTAATCAATTTTGCGCGATTAATATATCACGATGTTGGGTATATGTATCCGAGGAGATTGATTGCTCGCACGAGTAATTTAACAATTTTCGACTGTCCGCGATGGCAAAATTCACCTCTACAATATATTTTTTCGCAAGAAAATACTTGTTGATACGATATACATGCACATTGAACCATGCTAAGCGTATGTCTCGAATCATACAAGTTATGACGAACATCCTGTAAAAGCGCGGGCTATATAGAAGAAAATACCGATGGCACACAAAGATATAGTACATTCGCGGCGACGCATAGCGAACATAAACGTTTTTTCTCTCGAAGTTTTAAACACCAACATCTCCCCCCCCCCCCCCACCTCACAATTAATACATCGACATAGTCGGGTTATAATTTAATTATCCAAAGCCGCAACATCGCTATGTACAAGATCGCCGATAAGCAGATAAACGACACGATATTAATCCAATCTCAATAGAAAATCAGGAGTCGCTGTGCGAAGCATAACGAGGACATTTCTAATGCGAGTACAAACGGCCCAGGCTGTTTCCCATATAGGAAAACCGTTTTCCGTCAAAATCGAGCCGCCAAGCGTAACGCGATTATCAGTTCTTCCAAGTTGTCCTCTTCCTCCTCCTATATGTGTGTGTGCATAGAGAAAGAGAAGAGAATTATACCTGCAGCTGCTCCTTCGTTCCGCAATGTGCAAAGCAAATCGAGCGTCTATCGTTTAACCTAGATCGCGAAGCTGCTGCTGCTGCTGGTTGCATATATACAATAATTTGTCTACGGAGAAAAGGAGGAGGTGCAAGGAGGAGCGAGTTTGAACCGCGGGATGAAAGAGGACGCAAGATGTGCTTTGAAAGGGTGTGGATATGTTTTTTTGCTGTACAGGGCTTTTTAGGATGCTCGGGTGTTGAGCTTCTTTTAGAGGTGGTTATAACGAGAATAGAGGGAAATCGTGATAATATACATAGAAATTTATTACTTTTCGCAATGATAATACTTTAATTACTTTACTGTTTCATCTATATAATATGTATGTGTGCCATATAGGGTATAACTGCATCGGCCGAATCATATAAATTTCACGTAATTAAATATATACGAAATTTCTTATTTTGCTGTTAACTGCAAATAAAACGAATTAAATCTTCGCGTTTTATAGTATGCCACTTCGTATATAGTAAATTTAAACGCGCAATCGAATGATAGCGTTTATATAGTACATTTTATTTGACAATTTCTTTTTCCCCGCCGCAATATAAATACAAAAACCTTCGTTTTAACGTTTCTAGAACGTGATATTATTATAATTCATGCGCGTTGCGGCGCCACTTGTATATATATCCAACATTTTATTATGCATCATTTCGATTTTTAAACCCTGCACAGCTCTTAAAAAGATTTCCCTAAATGCAAAATCACCAATAAAATCCATCGCTCGTGTCAACCGATTCGTTACACCTATATATACCCCACCACAGAAATCAATGTATTAAAGCGCGCCCTATACGCAAGTTAACCTACACCAGCTCTTCCTTTATCTCTCCTACATAAAACAGGGCTTTCCACACAGCAAAGGGAGATTCACGGTATACACATCTCACACACACACACAGAGTGTATGTGCACACGTGCGCATATCTGGTTATAAAAAGGGGTCGTATAAGGTGCAGGTGTATGCATATATATATACACACGTTACAAGTATACGTATACTCGATCGAGCGACGCGTCCTTGCAAATTAGCTGGCGGAACGAGAAATCCAGCTTCTTCTTCGAGACGCTTTTTTTTCTTCTTCTTTTTTTCTACACCGACTCTCTCGCGACTCTACTATGTACACATATGCTTATCGCGATGCTACAGCAACCGCTTTTCTTCGCGAGAGGATGCTTATACTTATATATAATACACTTTTGAACGGGAAAAACCGTATAGTTGAACTACTTTCGCGTTCGAGCGCGAGTCCGTCTATAAATATAGTTGAATTATAGGCTAATAGGCGAGGAGTGTGTAAATACTACATGGGGAAATCAGTTTAGATGGTTGCGGAAGGAAAAATATACACTCGGTTTTGGAGAGAGAAAAATACGGCTTTATACATGCGATGCTGATAGCTAATGTTTCACCCGCTTTTTTTTTGCACCGCGCGACTTTATTATAAGCTATAAAAACTTTCCTCTGATGATGGGCATTTTTAGCCCGACAAACTTGATCTAGAAACTCGGGTGAGTATCGGTGTTTTTTGGCTTATTTACCGTGTGGCTGTACAAAGTAATTAAAAGTTTTATTTTTTTTATTCTCTCCTGCGAATAACATACAAATCGCACGAATGTTTCAAAGTACATATTTCACGCAGTTTATGCGTGTATCGTTAGCGGCTATAAAAAAAACAGACCCCGACCTTTCCCTTATTCCACGCGCTAAATCATTTATTCTCGCGACGATGTCAGAAATACAACCCGTGTATCACTTGTACTCTCGATGCGCCCCACGCGCTACTTTCAATGAATGAACAAAAAAAATCTGCACAACATATATAGCTGCGGCTCTTTTTTTTTTGTATACATACCGGCCGATTGATCGACGCGCACCGTACGACGGCTAAAATTAGCACAAAGAGATAATGCGCGACGCGCTGCTGCTGCGGTCAACGTTGTGGAAGAATTTGTTTTGCGCACTCACGTATCCGCTTGTCTGGGGGGAAAAAAAGCTCTATTTCGATATAATATTCGTGTCTCATCCTTGATCAGCAATGAAACAAACGGCATGTTTTGTTGTATACGCGGTGTTTGTTTATCGGTTATATCCCATAGCCTTGACGTCACGACTTTATTAAATTTAATTTCTCATGCTTACTATGGTAGTTGAAGTTTCGATCGCACCTCTACAATTTTAAGTATTATAATAGGTAATGATATAATCTGTTTTGTTAAAATGTGGCTGTATTGCCGAGATTTATTTCAATTAGTCCTACATCTATCTTAATTAATCGCGCCATATATATTTGAACGAATCATTTAGCTGGAGTATATATAACCACCCACTAGCAATTCCGGCATGGAACGTGCTTTAAACGCAAACAGTATAATATGCATAATGCAAAATTATACAAGAGCGACCGAACGAATCCTTATCACCCGCAGCCATTACACATACACACCAGCACAAGAAACGAAAAGCTGTATACATATCCGTTGCGTAAGCGCACGAGGCAACTTTTGCTTTCATTAAAACTCATTAGCACTCACTATCCGCGTTGCAGCTCGTATATACATACATATACTCAGCCACAGTGAAATCGGGCTGCAGCTCAGCTTTCTTCGCGTGAAATTTCGCCTATACGCGGAGAAAAAATATATATACGCAAGAAGAAGAAGAAGAACGCGTAATATTTCATCCTCGATCGCTATGTACCGCAAGCTCAATATACAAATGCACTGTTATCTCTGCCGCGGTATCGATTTTCCCTTTTTCTAAGCGGCAGTCGCTGGCCATATGTCACCAGCCGGCATTGTTTATAACGCACCGGGGGAGGTTCGACAAAAAGCGCGGGAAAAAGCGAGGAAGATGCGGTTTGATTCTTTTGCGCTGGCGAAACGAGGCCTTTCTCTGCCGCGCAGCGTTATTGTGATGGTGCAGACGCCGCTGATGTTGTACGGGGACCTTTTTAGACCGCGATGACTGACATATGTATAAATTGATCGACGAGGAGATGCGAAAGCTTTGCCGTGTTTGCGACGAGTAACGGCTGGTGCTGCTGCTCCTTCTGCTCTTTACTTCTTTCTTTTCTATAAATATATTGTAAGAATGTTTTTCCAGCGGCAGCGATGATGAAATTTTTCTACTAGTGGTTGGAACCAACTCGGTGAAAAGAACTTGATATGTACTGTATGCGTGATTTATAAAAATATATCGATGATTTGATGATAAAGGTATATTTTTATTGCAATAGATATTGGTTCTTCATATACTCTTGCCAATAGAAGCATACATTCAAATTCGCAAAAGCAGTTGATTATGTTATATATATATATATACTTTGTGTCGAAGAACTAAAACAAGTCGGCACGAATCATATTTAGCGTGTATATGACGAATACGAGATTCTCATTTGAAGTGCAATGTACCGTTATAGTATTGGAAAAATAAGAATATAGAGAAGACGCGAGAGCGAGACCGTTACATATATATATGGGTCTGTGTATATATCTGCAACAAGATCAATAATTCATCGAATGCGAGTAATAATGGCATTTAAATCGAGACGTTGAAAACTGTATCTCGCTCCCACGTGTGACCCGTCTTTCCATTAACATTTAAAAAATAAAAGACGGTATAGTCAGATCGGTGCTGGCAATTATTGCGTCAGCCATCCACCTGCGCATCGAACCAAATCCTCTTATACCAACGAAATAAAAATCCATTGGTTATAGCAGGTATATGGATATATGCGACATGTTTATAAAATATACGCACTCGGCCGAGAACTTGACAAAGTGTCCCCGACCAACGTCGGTTGCATATATAAGACACTAACGGTGCAGATTAAATATTTGACGAAAGAGCATGAAAAACGGTGAAACAATGAAGGTGCGCAGAAAGTCGTGCTGACTCGCGGACAATGCGTTGCTCGCGAGCGCTCGGTAAAAAAGATGATGTTGCGCGCACCGAGTGTCCGCTTCGGGAATTGTATAAAGTTCGCCGTCGCAGCTGCCGCCTTAGTGTCACGCTTTATACACACTCACACACACGAAGAGAGAGAGAGAGAGAGAGAGAAAAGTTGTCCGTTTCGCTTGGTTGCGAAAAGAGTTGACGTGTACTCCGGTTGTAATCTTGCCGGGCGCACATCGTCGTTAAGGTTATACGGACTCGGTCATACATATACATATATATATATATATAAGTGTACACAAAGGTATAATGCGCGTGCAGATCGTAAAGAGCTCGCGTTTATATACGCGGCGACGTTAGAGAGCGACCCTCGGCTCACTCTCATGCCAAAGGTATTTTCTTGGTATGTATATAAATGGAAGTGCATATATACGTGAAGAAATAAAAAAAAACTATGCGTGTGTATATCTTTCGATATAGAGGTATATAGAAAAAGGAAAGGAAAGGGAAAATGTGGATGTAGTAGCTCGCACGCGAGGAGGTGCACGGAAGAGGAGCTTGCGTAATACGCGCGCGCGATTTCGTTTCATTCAGGAAACGAGTGCAGCTTTTCTTTTTCCCTTCTCGCGTGTGTGTGTGTGTGTTTGTACGCAGGTCTGGAGAAACGGAAGGGAAAACTCGTTGATCTTTGTTTTAAGGTGAAATCGAAATCGGAAATGAGACGCGGTGCCGATATGGGAATTGATGTGTGTGTGTGTGTGTTTATGCGGATATGTGATGGGTTTTTTTTGTGTATAGAGCTGATTTTCTTGAACGATACGATTTGGTTAATTGGTACTTTATATAGGAGGATTTCGTTGGGGATTACAAGACGGTTGATGATTGTTGTTATTCAGAACTCAATGAAGGGACTGCTTTATTTTGTACAATGTATCGTAAACATTACATATGGCGTTTTGTCTAAATAAGGTCAGATTGTACTCGACATGCATCTACTTATTACGAATTCTCGTATATACAAATGATATTTTAATCATCTTATCTCACGACTCCTTATCTTACAAATACAAAAGGGGCTATAGATCTCGCATGTTAATCTTCACGTAAAAAAATTATCGCCCAATTACAACTACGGGAATACAATAAAGAAATATATATATTGTATATAGAGCCCGAATTTATATTGAATTCGCATTGTCACGAAGATCTCGAGTACTGCCTCCCGTTAACATGAAGCATCCAAAACCCAAGTAGTCGACTATATCAGCAGATGTTATCTGAAGCAAACAAGACAACGGATGTACGCCAAATCAAATCATCCATTTTTTATATACACACTCTGCCGCGACAAAAAAAAACGTTTAGCCAGCGGCGATCGCACGCTGTAAAGAGAGTATTATACGTCTAAGCGATAAACATCATCTATAGCTGCGGAAGGAAAGAAAGGAGCTGCCCGCAACGACTACAACGAAGGTATATAAGTAATACGACGGGAAAAAAAAGAAAAACGCGCTCGCCGCGATAATGAACTTGCGACGGCAATAAGCTTGCGCTATCAGTCGGTCGCTGATAAGACGAGCTAAGCGGCCCGTCGCGGTCGTAACGCGCGCTCGACTATACCTGACGTAATCGCGACACACGAGCGAATTTCAACGGGTTATTCTAGAGAGGAAAAAAAGAGAACGAAAAAAAAAACCAAGGTGGTGCGGCGCGATGCTCGCGATTGGCGCGATCCGGAGTACATATAGGAGAAAAGCGAAAAGCCTGTGTGAGCTTGTGTGTAGGTGGACGAGGGAGGGGGAGTGAGAGAGAGAGAGAGAGAGAAGCAAACCGGAAGTGGTGGCTTGCTGCGAGCGTCGGTAAGAGGAGACCGCGGAGTCGCTTATTCGACGTCGCACGAGACACGCGAGTCTGTCCCGCGCGCAACTCGGATCACGAACTTTTTACTTTTGTTGTATATCTTTGGTTTGTGATTGAGGTATGAAACTGATGTGAAGGGAAGGGTATATTGAGAGTTTTAGTGTTTTTTTGTTTTGGTTTGGTGAAGATAAATCGAGTGATTTGTGCGATTAGTGTTATGTGTGTTTTTCGAGTTGAAGTGAAACTGTTTGGCTCGTACGATTTGTTTTGTCTATAGTTATCGTTAATTTTGTTTTTGTATTCGATACAGGTAGGTTAAAATTGCTCGAACAAGCAATTTCACACTAACGGTAACGAAAAATTAAAAATATCAATTGATAATTGTTTCGAAGGATTCAAATAGCGCTCGCGTGCTCGAAATTAGATTATAATAGCATTCGCGTATAACATATATAAGGAATGTCTAAAGTGGCACAAATACCGAACATCGCATTTAATGGATGATTTCATCGTGCGCTATTTAGTTACGCATCAAATATACACCACCTACACACGGGGCTCGAACAAATATGATTGATTCTTCAGGATCTGGATAGAAATCACACAACTTTCCGAAGCATTCGTATAGATCGACATACACAACGAGTCCAATGGTACGCACTCGATCAAATACAGACCTCGAAAACTCAAAAACGAAAGTATGCGCACAGCCCGAATGAAGTCATCCATCAACGCCGAAGAGCGATCGTGGTATACTAATTGCAACAAAAAGAAAAAAGTGTATCGCGAAATATAATTTCCAAACGTATAATGACAATAGCGAAATTATATGGAACGAAGATTTCTAATTCGCGTACATATATATATATATATATATAT
>UELV01176037.1:0-15125 GCA_900490015.1 Megastigmus stigmatizans | reverse complement strand
TGATGATTGTCGTTCTAAAAATCTTGTGCACATATATATATTGCTTTGTTTTTAAAAATACAATTACGATGTAATGCTAATTATTAAATAATAATAGTTATTACATTTAAATAAACAAAGCAAGTGATACAAATTATTCATCATTTAATTTGGTTTGCACTCAGCGTATAATTTCTACAGCATATTATTTACAGTAATAATAATTCCAAAAATTTAGTATTTTTAATTAATTTTTAAAAATCGAAATTATAAACTATACATTTTAAGAAAATATACTTGAATAAGTGTAGGAAAATATGCGTTACACACATATTTTTTAAATAGGAAAGGTATGATGATAGGTATTATTTAAGTACTTTTTCACTTCCTTTTGCAAAAAAGATTTCTATATGTGTTCTTAAATGCCTTCTAAATAATAATATTTGGCTTAAAAAGAGCAAAAATTCAAACGTTTTTAAACAAGCTTCATGCTTAGTTTGTAGCAAAGATTTACGAGCCCATTTTACGGATTTGCAAAAACATGCACCGACTAGTCAACATATAAAAAATATGAACGTTATTAAGGAAAGCCAACCAAAAATAACGAAGGTGCGCAATTTTGCTTGCAATTCGAAGGACGAAGATAAAACTAGAGACCTTAAGCTCGCAGTATATATTGCGTGCCATAGCAGCATAAGGAGTGTAGATCATTTATGCGAAATTTTAAAGGATCTGAAATTTAAAGATTTAAAACTACACCGAACGAAGTGTTCAAATTTGATTAAACGAGTGATAGCTCCAAATATGCTAAAAGAATTGGTACTTGATGTAGGCGATATGCCATATTCTCTGATTGTAGATGAGTCAACTGATGTTTATAGAATGAAATATTTATGTTTATGTATAAGATATTTTAGTATAAGTCAAAATAGAATAGTTACAGATTTTTTAGGTTTTATTGAATTGGTGCGCGCGGATTCAGATACTTTATATAATTTAGTAAAAGGCTTCTTAGCTGATATACAATTAGATTTAGGGCAGATGATTGGAATTGGCACTGACGGAGGAAGCAATCTCTGTGGAAAAAATCACTCTTTGTATACACTACTAAAATCAGAGATTCCTTGCTTGCAACTAGTGAGGTGCGTTTGCCATTCCATAAATTTGGCGGCATCAGCGGCCGCAGATGAATTTCCGGCTTCTGTGGAATTTTTATTGAGAGAAATTTATAATTGGTTTTCTAGCAGCACCATAAGAAGATCAGATTATAGAATGCTATGGAATACACTCAATACAGTCAACGAGGGCAGCAATGAGGACAAGAAAGATTTCCATCACTTTGTCAAGCTTTCAACAACTCGATGGTTAGCTCGGTATAATGCCGTTAAAGTTATAATGGAACACTATTTCGAATTACAAACGCATTTTTCACCAGTAATTAATATAGAAAAGTGCTACACCGCGAGATTATTAAGCCAAATGCTGAATGACATGTCAAATTTTTTATATTTAAAAATAATTAAGCCGATATTGTACGAAGTCAATGATATAAATTTAACATTCCAGCGCGAAAATGCTGACGTTAGCTCTGCTTATACCGACCTTAAGGATTTGATTTTATTACTCTCAAAAAAAATTTTAAAACCTAATTCTATATCGAATGATTTACAGCAAATTGTAAATGTTCTAAATGACAATTCTGCTTATTTAGCTGTAGGAAATGACGACTATAGTATAGAATACTATGCCGCGCTTTCAGAACACCATATCACAGACGAAATAAAATGCGAAATTGAAAATAGAGCATTTAATTACATTAAGAAGCTTTGTAATCAGTTAGCGACAAGGCTACCAGAAAACGTTAAATATTTCGAAAAACTGAAATATATATCCCCTGAAAATTGTTTAAGGCAAATCCGACCGAAATTCAAAGACTTGCCATTTATTGATATTTTTATTGATAGCAGTAAGTTAGGTTTATTAGAAAATCAATATAATAAATTATTAACTATTAACTGGCCCGAAATTATTAAAGAAGAAGACATTGCGGATGCGTATAAATTCTGGGCGGAACTATAAAAATTTAAAAATTTGGGTGGTAAATTTATTTTCCGCGAGTTAGTGGTATTTGCGCTCACCCTGTTAACTCTTCCTTCGAGTAACGCAGTGGTTGAAAGAGTTTTTTCTGTTATGAATTGCACAAAAACGAGAATCCGCAATCGAATGCTTTTAATTGCATTAGATGCAATTTAAAGAATTAAAATTCATTTCTTTGCCATCAAAACGTGTTGCCAATCTTCTAAGCCGAGTGCCAACATGCTGAAAGATTTCACTTCCACAATATTATATTGCGAACAGTTTGCATCAGAAGATCAAAACGCAAGAATTAACTTATAGACAGAAGAGGAAATGGAAGTATCAAATGCTGTAGAAGAATTTGATTGGCCGTGTATCAGTATAAGCGAAAATGTCTAGTTTTGTATTGAAGAAATATTTTATTTGCGACAAATAAATTTATTACTGTTATGAACTTATGATGTGAAATTTTTATTTTAATTAATATTAAACAATTGATATTTACGTAATCTAGGACTCTAAAATGTGCTAATAAAGGGCACAGTAACTGACTTTCTTCTTATTTATACATCATTTTTAATTTTATAATATCTGTTTTACCTATTCCTAAGCTTTTACACTGACTTAATTGCCTGATCTTTTAGGTAGATACAATTTAACCAAACCGTAGGCTTTTACACCCAATAAACCGATGCTCTCGAGTTCAGTATTTCATTACAAAAAATAGTCTTTGTTAGTTAGATTTTAAATTTATTGTAAAAATTTATTGTTAAATTTATTGTAAAAATTTACTGTTAAATTTATTGTATCTACCTAAAACATCAGGTTATTAAGTGCACAAGCTTACGGTTTATTGAATTAAGAATTTATGTGATATTCAAATATCAACTAGAGAAAATGGGGTTATTAAATGTACAATTAATAATTTATGTGGTATTTAAATTTTAACTCTAGAGCATGGGGTACTTAGAGGTACACGCTTGTGGTTTATTTAATTAATAATTTATATGCTATTTAAATTAAAACTCGAGAGCGTGGGGTAATTAGATGTAAAAGCTTAAGGTTTATTTCTTTAATAATTTACGAGTTATTTAAATTTTAACTAGAAAGCGTGGGGTTATTAAGTGTACAAGCTTTACAAAATTCACAAAATTTGATTTACTCTTTAATAATTTAAAATGTTGGCGATATTTAAGGAGATTTTTAAGACCAGTGTGAACCTGGCCCCCGAAATTGCGTACATAACTGCATTCAATACCTTTTTAAACGCACTAATTGCATTCACTGTCATTTTAATTTGCTAAATTTGCTTATTCCCGATATTTAATAATAAATCTGAAAAAATGTATTAGTCAGCCCCCGGATAAATACTTAATGTACAGCTACGATTAGGGGCTTAAATTAAAGAATTTAATTTGCTAAAATTGATCGTGGAGTGATTTTTACAATAAACTAATTGCAATAAAAAATACTTAATATTATTTCTTTACGCTTTATTAGCAAACGAGTTTTTCGGAATCAGCTGTTCCGAATTCCAAATTCCTACATTCCAAGCAGAAAGCGGAAGTATAGCAAATTAAAATGACAGTGAATGCAATTAGTGCATTTAAAAAGGTATTGAATGCAATTATGTACGCAATTTCGGGGGCCAGGTTCACACTGGTATTTTTAAGAACGCGTTGGCGACTTTTGGCGACTTCAGTCGTGGTAGATGGCGTTAGTAGCCTAAGGTGGTCTGGTCACCCTGCTCAGGGCAATTCATGCTATCATATTCGCACACTCAACACGCCAAGCACGCATTATTTGCGCACTACTGCAGCGCCGCACAGGTACACGCAGCGGCAGCACAGTAAAGTGTATGCGCGCGCATCTACTCGTGCGATTTGCGAACCCCAAAGAGGGCCAGTTCGTGTATACCATGCATACAGCAATTGTAGTAGAGTAGTGTGGCTGTGGAGAGCGATCGGCCGGCGAGTCGCAAGATATACCGGGCGGCGGGTACGCACACGGCACAGTGCGTCAGTACACACGCGTCGTTGCCGTACACAGAGACGTAACTGCGCACACGGTTGCAGTTCTATACGAGTTTTTCGAGAGTGACGCTGCTGGCGGAGTGTGTGCGTGAGCGGTACCTATTCGCCACTTGGTAGCAGTGCAGCGTGAGCCGAGTACAGTCTACAGTGCAGAGAGTTCCGAGCGAGCGACATGACCGGCTGGCTGGTTTTTTAGTGCGCGCGTTCACGGGTCAGCCGCCGACGACGACGACGTATACTCTCTGCACAACGCCGCCGCACGCCGACACCGAGTAGATTGTAACTAGAAACCTGTGATAGCCCAAGTATTTACTCGTGGTGCATTCGTTTCTTTTTCTATATATTCGTTCCTTCTCCGGTGTAGCGGAGTCCTTGTGGGGGATACCGTGTCGGGCCGGCGAAAATCGTACACAAGGACCACGGACACTGTCGGACGTTGCGTGTGAGTGCGAGAAGGCGAGAGAGAGAGAGAGAGAGTCAGACAGAGTAGTCGGTATACTTAGTGTCTCCAACGGCCATCGCCTTTCGCCGCCAGGACGAAAAAGCGGTGCGCGTCTTCTCGGAGAGGGAGGAAGAGAGAAGGACGCAGAAGTGCATCAAGAGTACGCGCGCACGCATACACACAAAGAGTGCACTTACACATTATATGAGTGTGCCTGTGCAACGTGCGTACGTGTATAGTGCGGGACGGCGGATTCCTCCCTCTGTCTCTATTCGACTCGCACGCGCCTAGCCGCACTATATAGCAATAAATTGTGAGCGGCGTACGGCCGCCTGTGTTTTCTACGTGCACGCATACGAGCATAGAGGGAGGACCTGTAGGTGTGTACGTGCCTCCAAAGAGAGGCAGCTCTTCTCTTCTCACTTGCCCGCCGCGGGGGCAACATATAATGAAAATGGCGGTGTTGCTGCGCGCCGAGTCGAGTGACTCTACCACTGCTACAACTACTAGTCGCCGCCGTTGCTGCTGCTGCTACTTCTGAGTGCGAGGAACAGTACCGAGAGAGAGAGAGAGAGAGAGAAGCAACGACGAGTAACCGTGCGGTTGCTCAACTTACTGAGAGATAAATTTATATATATATATATATATATATATACCCGTCACAGTCGAAGGCAAGAGAGTGAGAAGCGAAGAACGTGTGCGAGTGTGAGGATGCTTCTTGGTGCGGCGAAACGAGCGTCGGTGCCGGGGACACGTGTGTGTGCTGCTGCTGCTGCTGCCGAGAGGACGACGCGCGAACGAGATCACATCGGACACCGAGTCGCTTACTATCGGGTAACGATCTTTTACTAAGCGTTTATGTTTGCTGCTCCATTTTAATTATTCGTTTATTTTGGAGCACTTTTCACTTGATACTGTATGTCGAAATTGGTCTAATTACTCGAGTCTCTGGAACCACTGGTGATACTTGTAAGAGCTCAGTTCTTTAATGCACAGTGGCATCAGAAACTTGGTTAGGTTTGCATTGTTGTTGTGGTTCAGCTCTTTTTTTCAAGATTTTGATTGGATTTGATTTTGTAAGTAGTAATCTAGGGTAGATTTACTGATGGTAATGATACATTAACAAATAGTTTATTTGGTCTCTTAACTTTTTATAAAATTAGAATAAATTCAAGTCAATAAGTAGGGTTAATTGTGTACTGTGCCAATGGTTTTTTCTTCGCAGTCATTCACTGTCTATTTATTATACTTACTTTTATTATACTTTTATTATATTATGGAAATAAGATTTCACTTACTGACCTTAATATTAAAGTACCGTAACTTGGTTCAAGTTATTCAATGTTGATTTTTATATGATTATTTATTATTTGCTTTTCTGTTTTCCTTCTAGAATTCAAGCAGCACCTAGCCAATTACTTAACTGGTGTGAGGAGTTACTCTAGAATCATCGATAATAGATATTTTGTACAAAAGTTTAAAGTGATTTTGTATGCTTCATAACCTATTCGTGACTGTTGATAATCAAAAGGCGAAGCAATGTGGCAAAGTGCTATTAAGGAAGAGCGAAACAGCTGGCTTCGTTCATAGAATCTTGACTTTCTTAAAAAGCAAAATCGTTTATTGTGTACTGTGTACATGTGAAAAATCCAAAAACGCGTATATTTCTACATGCCGATGCCGGCCGAATATCACGAGAGTCACGGTAACCACGAGAACGCCAATTACGCTCTCGGGGCCTTTCAAGACGCCAGCAACATGACGGCCAATATGTATAGGGTAGGAGGTAAGTGTCTTTTACTACTTATTCCTATGGGTTTGAAATTTGCATCAATGGAGTGCAAAGAATAAATTTCTTATTATTAGGTATTCTGCAACGATTCAAATTTCAAACTCATTTATTCCATAATTTACCTGTAAGGGGGATTTGTAAGAGTATACTTACAGACACTTACCATTTCATACTAATCTCGTTCATTTTCTAATATTGCTGTATTTATTAAGTTCAACGCTATTCTGTCTAGTTCTCAGAATGGCCCTTTACTTACAAAATTTTGAAATATTAAAAATGAAACGAAATTAGTATGAAATTGTAAATGTCTATAAGTGTATCAGTAGAGATTACCCTTAATATACAATACATAATTACAATTGATTCATATAAACCTCAACTATGTGAATAGATCAAATATTAAAATCTAAGATTATTTTAATCACTAATTTATATAAGTAATGAGAAATGAAATGCATAATACAAAGTCATTAAATTTGCATTATTATACTAATAAAACTTTGTAAATTTTAAAATATGCAATGGAGATCAATTTAATCCAGAAGCTTTAATTATGGATGCGATATCACTGATTAAGAAGTAGCCAAGCCAAAAAGAATTTCCTATTTCGCTATAACTAGCCTTCGAACATCCAAATTTCATGTTCGCTGTTTAAAAAGTATCTCTGTAGTTAAAAAGTGCTCACACATTGATAGTAATCAACTATTCAGCCTCCTCAAGACTAATCCACTGGTAAAAGATCAGAGCTAAAGCCAGAGTATAAGCAGCAGCAGCATTAACCAGAGCATAGCTATACATTCGCATTAATTACCGTTCGGCAAGTTAATGTTCGCAGTTTTGCAAATAGCATCGCCATGCTTCTCATTCTCTCTCTGGTTCTGTGTCTCGTTCTATCTCTGTCTGCGCGCGCGTGTGTGTGTCTGTCTCTCTCTCTCTCTTGCCTCCCCCCGTTTCCATTAGCCGGGCGCTTGCGTTCCCTCCTTTTCCTCCTTTTCATCTGTACCTTCTCTCCCCTGGAACTACTCCCCCCGCGCGCGCGTTGTCCCCTTGCCCCCCCCCCTGCCCCCTTGTATACGTATATGTGTATGTGTACGCTGCGCTTCGGTCCGCCGTCCGACCGAGCGAACGAAAGAACGACCGTCCGTCCGCTGTGCTCTACTCTGCTCTCGACTCATGTCCGCTGCTTACTTTTCTTCCTTCAACGCGAGTGTTGCGGCTCGAGTATATACGCGAGCCTATTAGGCAATCGATTTTCGGTCTCTCCCGAAATCTGCTTAGATATCGATATAGCAAAACGCTCGCGGTGCTAATGGCTAATTCATGTTATTTCCTCGATAATTCAATTTGCATGACTCGATTCGTGTGAAATTTCTATAGTACCCGAGCTCTAAATTAGAATAAGAGTATGAATTATCGGTATAATATTACTTTAATAGCTGAATACAATTTAGTATTTTATCAGCGACCTCCATGACGTACCTAATGTTTTATTAGTCACGTACTAATGGTATACGCACGCTCGATTTTGTTTAGAGTATAGAAATGGCTCGTCTGGAAAGAATGGTTTATAATTTTTGATATATAGTTATACACTAAATACATCACTTTGTATAGGCATTAAAAGCTACCTGGAAAATAAATATATCAAATGTACTATTTTTTACGAAACCATTATTTACATGTTCATAAAATTCCATTGGCAATTGGCTAATAGTCTAGACATTTTAATTATTTTTCATGCTTTAGATTACATTATATTACATTTAGATTACATGCTTGTTGGTATACCTACGTAGCCTAGAGTCTTCTATCGCTAATTTCGAACTCTATCACCCTCTGCAACCCCGTCTCCCTCTCCCCTTTTTGATTACAGTCCGTAGGTTACGTGAAATAACTTTTGATTAGATACAACTACTGAGCAAGGCCATTACCTAATTTAGCTATAAATTATAAAACAATGTAAATTACTATGTGCAATATTTAACATTCTGAAAACAAACGATTCTATTAGAATTTTTTTTATCTCAACCTATATAGCTTTGTTTAATTCTATTTCGAGTTGAGTAGAAATGAAAAATGTTAGCTTTACCCGTATATATAAACGTTTTGGTTAATTGCGGCCGTTGTCTTTTCGAAAAACGATTGTTTCATTCTTGCACCTGTCTTTTGTCTCTTCTTTTTTTTTTTGAAGTGAAACTGTACTGCACATTATTCTATACGGTGACTAAAACTTTATTTAAGAAAAATTTTCATAGAGAATCCGCTAGACTAATTATAGAATAATGACAATTAATAATTACACAATGTAAATGCAAATTTTTTAATTTGTAAAAAATAAAATGGTATTCCAACATAAATATATACGATTCAAATTTAAATACAAGTAAAAAAACTTGATAATTAATTTCGTTGTAACTATCATGCGTATACGTTATCAATCTAAGATACTATTTTTATATATTCATTTAATAATTAAAATATTCTCTTAATTTTTGTTGCACGAAAAATCGGAATTGTTTGAGTAATTTACTTTGTTTATTTTAAATAAACTTAGAATTCAAACTTTTTTAGAATTATTTCTCGTTTTGACTAGCTATGGTGTACAGTTTAATAGTTTTTGAATGAAAATTAGATTTGAACATGTTCTAATATAACTGATTCTCACTACTTGGAAAACGCATTTAAAAAATGTAAAATTTCTCTATACTGAGTCACATTTTGCGTAATTCTCTAACACTGAAATTAGTAAACTATAATAAAAAAAAAAGTTAAACCAAACTACTAAATTTTTGATAATATACATCCCTAAGTAGTACAAATATTTGAACTCTTATTACGACTAACATTTAGCATCCGCGCAGTTTTCTCTGATGACTCCTACCCGTAACAAAATGTTACTCTCTTGGAATTTCCCGTATTTCCCAAATCGATTAATTCCGTAAAAAAAGTTAGTTTTGTTGCTACGCCACTGGAGAAAGCCGCGAGAAGCTAAAAAAAATTTAGTAAATGACGATATTATACTCCTAATCTCAGTCTCAATCACATGCCTCTCTTATACACTTTCCGTGCGAATTTTACAGTTAACAGTATCTTAACGGTGCTTACACATCGATACGCCCCTGACCCGAAACAAATGCGTTCCTAAGCTCTGCTGCACGCCGAGCAGCAGTAGCAGCGGCAGCTGCGGCGGCGGCGTTTTGCGCTTCTCGACGCGGAGCAATTATATATACCAGCCAAGTATTGCAATTGTGGCGTGCACTGCATAAACAATGTGTAGACACAATTAAATATTATAATAAATGAAATCCATCGCTCCTCTCTTTCTCTTTGCCTTCTTCTCTGGAGCTCTGCCTCATGCTAATTCCACGGTTGACGAATCCGGCGATCACAGCCTTCCCCCCAAAACCTTCAATTCTCTCTCTCTCTCTCTCTCTCTCTCTCTCTCTCTCTGTCTCTTTTTTCTCTTCTGTCTTTCTCCTTTATCAACGATGAGCAGCTCTGTCTCGCCTCATTCCCTCTCGCTCTATCTCTCTCTCGCCTCTCGCTATACTCGAGCTTCTCGTTGCCTTCTGTCGCTCCTCTCTCTCTCTCGCTCTCTCTCTGTCTTTATCTTTGTTGGCATTTTATTGCTTTGCTTTCTTCCCCCTCGTCCCTCACGTTGTTCTGCTCTCTCTTTCTCTCTCTCTCTTACTCCCTCTACCTCCCTCTCTCTCTCTCTCTCTCTCTCTCTCTCTCTCTCTCTCTCTCTCTCTATCTCTCTCTCTCTCGTTCTCTTCCGTTTTTCCCAAAGCCCGTGCACACGAATTGTGCTCCGTTAGAGACCCAAGCAAGAAAGATATACATGTATGTATAACAGTCGCGCTTGCTGCATGCTATACGCACCAATGTATGCGTGAAAGTTGAGTATGTACGCGTATTTTGGTGTAGCGTGCACATATATATATATATATATATATATATATCGTTCCCCGTTTCAGTCTTTTTCGGCGAGTAGAGCGGCAGCAGCGGTGGTGGTGGTGTTGGCGGCGTGACGACGCTACCGGTTTTTCTCATATCTATATATATTCACCGCCGCCGCGTGTCGCATTTATATACCGAGAGAAGAGCACACATAGAGAGTAGAAAAGAGAGAGAGAGAGAGAATCGGTCACTGGCTCGCTCGATTTGTATCCAATGCGATTTTTGCTTTGCCCCGGCTACAGTGCAAACAGCTCATATGCAGCCTGCATGTGGCTTGCGAGTTTCAAAATTTCAGCATTTTTTACAGTAGAATGTTGGTAATAGTCGCTCTTATGCAAGTATATCGCAGGTTCATTTGGTAGTAAGCTAAAAGATTATCGCTTTGGGATAGTGATGTAGGAGACCAATATCTGTGATATAAGTATCCGAAAATAGTTTGTTATATATACATGTGCATAATACATACATTTGCATAAGTGTATTTCTTTGCATGTATTAGACAACTATTTCGTATAATTATATGTCCACCGCTTTATACTAATTTTCTAGATCAATATGGTCTTTAATTAAATGTTTTGATGACTGTTATCTTAACTAATTATAAAAAATCGTACGTTAACATTTTATAAAAATTAATAGCTATAAAACAAAAATAATTAATTCGGCGAATAGAACTTTTTCTTTGATTAATAATTAAAAAAAAATATGTTTCAGCATCCAATGAAATATGATGTTAAATGTAAATCAGTAAAACCTATAGCTAGAAAATAATAAAAAATTTTAGAAATCTATGCACAAATTTCTTTTGAATGAACTGACATATTTAAAATCGCAATATTTACGTTTATTTTTTTAACATTAATTAAGATTCATAAATTTTATAACTTTGATTATTTCTGTGAAAAGAGAGGAAAAAATGACTACTTTGGAATTTCGTAGGCTTTTTTCTATAAATGTTATCATAAAGTTTTTTTAATTATTCCAGTACTAAATTCAGTGTGAAATAATCAATCATCGGTCGACTCGGCAGAAAAAGGTTCTATCTCAACTTCTTAGTGTAGTAAAGATTCTATCTAGTAAACATGTTGTTTTCTTTCGAGAAAGTTTTTACTTGCAATGATACTAAAGTTTTTTTCTTCTATCTTTTCATCTAAAGGCAATGTAGACCAAAACCAAGGATTTCATATAAATTTTATCATATTAAATTTCACGTTTATATAAGTTGTACTAATTTGAAGTTGACCCTATCTGAAGTTTGCATTGTTGGAACGCAACGATATTTTTTGAAAGTCATTTTATTTTGAATTTATAAATTTTCTCTTTTTACATTTTACCTTTATTTTATACAAAAAGATATTGCAAAATGATTTCAATGATTTTTTACACTTGCCAGGTAATTTTATTTTATTTTGTAAATTCTTTCGTTGCGTTCCAACGATGCAAACTTCAAAGTCATGAAGTTGAGAGAAAAAGAAGAAGAGATAGAACATATTTTTCCACCGAGTCATAATTTTATTCAAATAACTGAATACGTTACTATTTTATTCAAAATCACCAGTACATAATTTTTTATAAATAATTTTGCAACTATTCTCTTCGTCCAATTCCCTATTATAATATAAATCAATTAATTGAATATTAATTCTAATTGAAAAAAGACAGGTATCAAAAGGGACATTCCCCTAATCATTATCTTTGGTGGCTACGGATGCAATCATTAAGTTAATTAATATATGCAGCATTTATAGTAGCCCTGCAATATTGCACTTATCTGTTGTAGTTAAAGTATCTACCGTTACTGAGTTATTAAATTAATTGTGAATACTATATAATTTATCCTTTTTTAAGATAATAGCAGCTGCTATATTTATTCTAAGAATATATTGTAAACATTAAACAGGTTTTCTTAATATAATTAAATGAGGATAAGGAATGTTTATTTTCCTTGAGAAAATAGGTATTCATTTAATTTGACTAGTTGTATTCAATTTAATTATTATTTATCTTATGCTAGAATTTCTATTTAGAGTCAATATTGTGTATAATTGTAAATATTTGCATTTATTTAATTAATTTAAAATTTTACATATTATTTATTTATTTATAATTTATTCATGTACAAATATAAATTTTATTTAATAATAATTCACAGTTGCATATTTTTCCTTTATAAATAAAAATAATATCTGTATAGATTTAGCTTCAACGGAAATAGAAGTTATTTTCGCTTGAGAATCTCTCGGCTGCTATGGTGACAAGAGATTTCGGGGGATTTCGAGTTACTAAATGCCTACTCAATCATAATGATATGGTTCTGAATGAATAATACAAAGCGTTTCGCGATGCGAGTTTATATATAGGGAAGGAATCTACTTCTTTTCGATTATAGAGAATGAAACGTTTTACATTTAGATTTTTCGTATAAATTTAATTAGAATTAGTAAACATTTTTAATTATTATATTAAATAATATAATACCGAAAAATTATAAAAGTAATACTGTAGTTTAGTCACATATATGTGTTATAATAAATTCACGATGCAAGGAACTCTAATTAAAGAGATGTGCTATATCCGGAGATTCCTACCTTACCGATTCTTATATTTAACGAAATATATAAATATATAGAGATTAATTTTTTTTTTAAAACTCACCATCTCGGTATCGGAGTACACATTACGTGGTCAAGTCTCATGAAATTCCATCCACTATTCATAGATTTTTGTCCTCGAAAATTTCGTTCTTAATTCACAGCGATTATTATCTAATAATAAAATTGTAATTAACGCTAAATTAAATCTAATAAAAATGATTTCATATATTTCAATAAACTTAATTCTATGTAGAAAATTAGTAATGTAAATTTTTTAATATTGAGAAAAAGATTTTCATGAGAGAAAAAAACTAGTCAAGGCCATTGATTAGCAGAAATGATGGTCTGCAGATGTAGTAATTAATAAATTGACCCACTAATGTTACTTAATCAAATAAACTATAAATGGAATTACCAAATCTACTAAGAAAAAATATTGCAGAAAGTGTGCAAGATATCCAAAAATACATAAGAATAAACTGGAAATTAGCATTGAAATTCCAGTTTTGCACGTGTGAGAAAGGCATTCTTTTTCACGTACACGTTTACACACACACATACATTGAGTTCTAAATAGATTTCCAATCGGTATAACTAGGCCATCTCCCTTCTGATGTGTCGATCCATACACCTCGCGCGGAGTGTAACGAAAACGAAAAAAAAAAGAAAGAAAAGAGGGAAAAAAACAAGCGTGCACATACCGGTGCATGTGCACCTGCATACGTATGTCGACAGGGAGCTATCGCTTTTTACTCCCCCTTTTGCCGTCGCATTCAGCTTTTTCTCTCTCTATTTTCCCCTGCTAAACGTGCCGCTTGGGTAACGCAATTTGGGCTTTTTCCTTGCAACGTTGCAGCAGCAGTAGCAGCAGCAGCAGCAGCAGCAGCAGCAGCAGCAGCATCGCGCCAACATCGTGTAACGTGTGCAGATGTATACGCATATAGGTAAACGAAATTGGCCTGCCGCGTTAAACGCAAAACTTATTCTCGCTTCCCCCTTCCTGTTATATAGATGGATTGCTAAGGGAGATTCGACCAATCAGATGTATAAATAATGTTAAATATTAAAGTAAAGTAACGAAATTTGATCGTATCAATAAAACTGTCATGTTTGCTTATTTTTTCTAAATAAACAATTCTGATATTTTTAATTTTGAAGTTTCCCCTTTTGTTTTTAGGCGATGCGATTGTTCTAGAGAATAAACATAGTGTTCAATCGATTACTTACAATACTGCGATTTTAACTTTAGCTTGTCGAATAATTGAATATGTTGTTCTCACTACGCTTTTAGAATTATCTAGCCAATGCTATAGCTATTTAGATTTATTACTTTACATTTAAACTCATCCTTTTCCAACGATCTTACATTTTAGATTTAAACTTTAGATTTTACATTTGACCTTTTAGACGCACTTTTTTATAATTGGATGTTGCACATTCCAGTGGGATTATATAAAAGAAGTGTACTATTTTATTCTATTTGAAGTAACTTTTACTTCAAAGTGTAGAATAGGAAGCCGTTCTACTGAAGTCGTTTCTCTTATACTGACCAAGTATAGCTGTATACTGTTAATCTAACGTATTTAAAAATAGGTAATTAGTCTCGTTTTCAATCGCGTGAATTTAATATCCCTTTGAATTAAAAATATATTTATATTTATCACAACGACTTGATACAAGGTAAGGGAGTCAGTTATTGTAGTTACTCTAATTGCAGCACCTTAGATACATTTATTTCGCAGAATGAAAAATGCTTAAGTAAAAGTAAAATATAAATCCATATTGCATGCGATAGATATATGAGTGTTGAATTGATTTTCTGCAATAACTAATAAATAAAAGGTTCAACCCCCAGTCATTGACTTTGCAGTCGTTTGTTTAAGGACAGTAACTGCATGTCACCTTTACTTGATAAACATTTACGCACATAAAACAAGATAACCTATACATTACATTGGCAATTGAAACACTCAACTCGGGTTGGCTGCAGCACAAAATTATCTACATGCAATCTCTCTGTGCTTCTCTAACCAAACTGTGCAGTCTAGAATCGTGTCCTCAGAGCTCGCATTTCATAATCCAGCTGTTGAGCAGTAGCGCGATGCAACGCGCCACCCGAGAGTCCCGAAATTTCTATGATACGCTCTCGAGTTCTCTGTCTCCGTCTCTTGCCTGTCTTTCGCTGTGCTGGCTGTGCATGATCGCAGGCGAAAGTCCCCTTTCCCGTCCCCCCCTCCCCGCCCCCCCCC
>UELV01176036.1:0-18210 GCA_900490015.1 Megastigmus stigmatizans | reverse complement strand
GAGCAGAAGAGGAGCTGGCCAGACACTGTCGCTCGGTCCGCGCGCTTAAATAGCCTTTCAGACTTACTTTACATTTAACGATATACAGCAGAGCAGAGCAGAGCTGAGCTACCACGCGGTCGAGCGCATGCACTTACCCTCTTCTTCCCGCTTTTCTTCTTCTCCTTCTCCTTCTTCTTCTTCTTCTTCTTCTCCTTCTCTTCTTCTCTTCTCTTCTCTTCTCTTTTCCTCCTACTCTCTGCCTCTTCTTAAGTTCGGGTTGCATAATAGAGCCATTAATATCAATGGCAATTAGGCGTTTCTGAGGTTGTCTGGCTCGACAATTCCGCAAGCGCGATGGCACACAATGCTTCTCGGTCTCGTTTTAGGATGCACGCTTCTTTTTCTTATTCTTATTCTTCTGCTGCCGCAGCCGTTGCTTCTTGCAAAACCAAAAAGTCCCAGCATTTCTAGTCTTTCGTCTCTTTCTCGCGCAGTGCCCTAATAGTATTGCGTAAACCGCGTATGTATGCACAGCGACGCGAGTCATATGTGACTCACTCGCTCGACGGATGGAAGAGGAAAAGAGTAGGAGGATGAGCTGGGGGGAAAGAAAAAAATCGATCGGCGGAAAGCAGCTGATGGATCCTAATGGGACGCCTCTCCCCCTTGACTAAATAGGACCACGAGTCCTTAGCCCTTATATACCTAATAAACGCAATTTCATCGATCTGTCCAATTATAATACTGTTTTCCAAAGCCGTGAGAAAAGGTATTATAGGAATCAAGGAAAATCTCTTATATACCTATTACAGATCGTTAATGCACAATCCCCCAAGCTAGAGGAAAGCGAGGAAAAGGCTTTAGCGCATCATCCACGGGGCTATAGCTCTCGATCAGCTCACCTCACTGCCCTTCATAGCAGGCGCGCATCGACTAACCGCCTCCGCCATTCTGGCCTTCCGCAAAGAGCATTTAGTGTATATCTATAGCGGTGCAGATATCCACGCGGTGTCGAGTTACTCTGCTTCTGCATCACGGCCAGTCTCTCTTTCTCTCTCCCATTCTCTCGTCGTCGGAACACAAGGCTTATGTAAATACGGGAAGACTATGATGCGCCCGCGGTGCATGTGCGGCGCAACGCAATTCTCTCGCACCGCACGCTATATACATCGTCGTCGCGACGCCATCGCACTCCTCCTTCCCTTCTCTTTTGATGATCAATGTGCGCCTCCACGCAGCGCGACACACTCCGAACAACGTTACATTACTTCATTTAATTCCCTCTCTGTCTCTTCTCGAATTCTCAAAAAAATTACAGGGAATGACGAATGTGGAACGGAAGCGCGGGTCTACGAGTGCGCAGTGATTCAAGCGTCGCAGCTGCAGCAGCCCCAGAACAGTTAAAAGGGTCTTATTCTCCTTGCGGACTTTGCTCATTATGTATACGATACTTTGCGCGCTTCTTCCAGTCCTTCGTAGTCTGAAAACAAGTTAGTTACTGCACGTCGTAATTACTTCATTCGCTCTGTGTATTATTCAAAGGTTAGGTGTTGGATCCAAATGCTAATTTGTCAAAGTGTCCAAACACGAGAAACTGAAGACTATTCCACTTGTAAAACTGCTAATAAAGAAATGTTTGTGTGAGAGAGGCTATTGAATGTATCAGCAATTTGATTTCATTAATACTAAAAAGCAAAAGAGTACCTAAACGGGAAATGCAGGAATGTATAATTAATAAATCGTAAATTCTTTTGTAACCTATAGCTGATGATCGCCATTGTACTTTCATGAACAAAATAATTGCACTTGTGTTATTGTATTAAAAATTGACATTTATTAGTTTGAAAACAAATTTCACCTATATTAATATTATTTTTGAACTGTTCACCAATTATTGGCCACAGTCTCCACGAACAGAACAACGGAATACAATAGAAAAGAGGTTTCTTGTTCTTCTGACCAAACATAAAATCTTTTCACATAATATAACCGCACGTATGGATTGCTACACGAACCTGAAACCTCAAAGCTGCAGATTTGATTTTAAAAGGTTTTCCAGGCCCAAGAGCCATCGAAGAAGTGAGCAAAGAAACGACGGCGCATCGAAAAGGTACACGCTGCTGGCGATTCGCTTCTACTCAGATGGCTTTATGATCGATTTTTGACTAGTTTTCCTGTATATTAGGCGCTTCTCGATAGCTCAAGCGGCAACGAAAAAAAGAACAAGAGGATTTCGAGAGAGAGAGAGAGAGAGCGAGAGAGAGAGGAGAGAGAGAGAGAGAGACAGTCTCGCCGTGGGTGGCGTGCGAGTTGGTATTATATCCGTGTGTGCGCCCCGTCTCTTTTTTTCCTCTTCTTAGGCGCATTATGTACACTCTGTCTGTCTCTTTAGGCGCATTCGCGTTCAAGCGAGCGAAATCCCTTAACCGGCAACAAATTCGATAATCGGCTGTCTTACACGTACACGCGGACCGCGGTGATCTCGCGCAGGTAGAAAAGGAATTGAACGAGAATGTATCGAACCTCTTGATACTGGGGAATGGCCCAAGCTATGCGAACTCGTTTTTATTTTCAATTCGACTTTATTCTCTATTCTCTGAACAGTTTGCGGTTGGTACGTCAATAATTACACGTATGCCTATCGTTCATAAATTTTTTATTTATATGTATATAGACTAAAAGAACTTGGAAATTACTTTTTTAATTTTTCTTATTCATCTTTTATGATGTGAATTGATCGGGATTATTTTGAATGGTATAAATTTTAGATTTAAATATTGTCTATTTCCAATAGTTCAATTGTTATAGGTCTATAAGCTTGTGCATCACAAATGTTTCCGCGTGTAAGTGTAACATTTTAGTTAAAATGATTGTTTTTCAAAATTCTCAAGAAAACTTTTCTATATACGTGAGATAAACTCTCCTCGTGAAAATAAAATAAACTTCCTTCTCAGAAATAAATCTTAATAAAGGCTTAGATTTGTATTGAACGATCAATTAGAAAGCGACTTTGGCATAAAAACAAACGAGTACAACAGCAAACTTTCATATCTCTACGCGCACAATCAATCAAACACTTCCATTACTTATTCACGGATGCCTGGCCGTATACGGTCCAACATTATAGCCGAGAGAATCTCGAAAACTTACTACCGAACAGCGGCTTCGCGCGTATAATCCGGATCAGAGCGACCGAAAACACCGAAAGCGTTTTAAAGACCGCGTGCGGCCCAACACCGATGCACACACCTCCAACTATATAAAAAAAAAAAGAAAAAAAGAAAAAAAGAAAAAACAGGAATCAAGTCCTCGGCAGCGTTTTGTTCCGCACGATTTGTGTGTGTGGAGCGGCGAGTATTCTTATTGTGACGTGTGGAGCGCGAGAGTCGAGATAAGGAAGAGTCCTTTTCGCCGACTCGTCCAACTTACCTCTTAATCCTCTCGTTAATGCGCTCGCTTACTCGTATTGAATTGGGGTGGCGCGAGGAGTTTCTCCTCCCCTTCGTCGTATGCGCGACCGTAGAAGCGGATTAAAATTCTTATCGTTGGATCTGTATTATATATTTATAAGCTCGTTGATTTTTCTCGCGCCGTTGCTTTATAAGAAGATGAATGGGAACGTTATGGATGAGTAGCTTTCACCGGCCGAAGCTTGTTTATGCCGGCTAAGGCGCTATTAACAGCGTTAAATAGAAACTTTGATTTTGCGATAAGTTCGCGTTCGTAAAAACTCGACAGTATGAGAACGGATGATGAAACTGCGCCTTTGATTCGTATCTTTTCACCAAATTTCTTTTTAAAGTTAAATGCTATAAGCGATATCTATCTCGTAGCTCGTAGTTATACAAATGAAAAAGCAAAATCTAATTTCGAATAGTTTTCTTTGGAATCTGACGCCGTAATAGACTCCCTGCCCTTTTAACTTCTCTCGCTCTCGACTTGTATTCAAATCCACCAAATCACGTTAAAACCAACGCGGAAAACAATACCTCAACCTCGTGGATGTTATCTTTTCGATGATAATTATACACACAAAGAACGTTTATTATTCCAACGACGAGAAAAGCAAAAAGGGGGATTCCAGCCGAGACGAGCAGCGCGTTCTTGAGCTCCTTTCTTCCCCAATTGACATTTCTCCCCCGCGTATAAACGCTAAACTGCATTTCAAAACGGATTCCCAGTCAAAAGCAACTTGTCAGACCGACGCGCAAGCCGGGAATAATTGACTTTCGCGTTGCTCAGCGAGAAAAAGAGAGGGAGAGAGTCAGAGGTGTCCTGTCAGACGGCCAAACGCGCCACAACGAGCTCGCGCGCGGCTGACAGTGAACTGCCTCGTGCAGACCTGCACGAGTCCGACGGGTCGTTTCAACACCGACATAAATATCAGTCTACTTTTGCGAATAGAAAAGCCATTGGATGTGTGCACTTGTAACGCGCGGACACGCTCAATTCTAATTTACTCCCTATATAAGCTTCTCGAAATAGGCTTTCTTTTGCCAATCAGCTTTCGAATCAGCGAGGAATTTTCATATAATTGATCGATCGAAATAACTTCGCTGACGGGCGATATCTTGCGCTTTAACCGATCTGGATAACCGAGAGTACAGAATTTACTTGTGATCAGGAACATCTCCCGAAAGCACGAGACTATCTTATTCCCCCAAAAAAAAAAAAAACCGCAATAAATCTCGCTCGAAAATCACGATCCAGTCAAAACAATAGGCCAAAAGAGGCGAGAAAACAAAGGAAGAAAAAAACCTTGGTTTATTCAATTTCCTCGGACGAAGAACTGCGCGATCATCATCATTATCGTTTGTTTCGCGCTCGAAACTTTCTCTCTCCCCTCTAGCGGCTCGCCACCGCGTCCTCGTGACCGGGGCATGCGCCGTACGTGTGCCCCGCGGGAGGCCAGCAGTCCACCGCCGCCCCTATATGCATGCAACGCAAAACGTGAGCCGGCCCTAAAACTTGTGCAGTCGTATCCGAGTTTGGTAAACACACAGAGAGAGGGAGAGAGGGAGTGAGAGAGTGAGAGCCGCGATGTGTACACGGAAGGCCGGGCTTTTCCCATTATTTTAAGGCCCGTACAGCGGGAGAAATTTTCCTATCTGCTTATAGAATCAGCTGCTGCAGCGGTGGCCGACTGGATCGACCATAGATGCTCCTCTTTTTTTTCTCTCCATTCTCTCGGAATATCACCTGCCGGGAAAGTTTGAACAAAAGCCATGTGTGTGCGCAGCTCGCGCTGCTGATGCTCCTTTTACCTTATTCATTTTCCCGGTTCAGACGCTGATTTATGAATCCCTTACAGTTTGTGATTTTGTATATGTAAAATTCTGTACAGTTTTCCCTATTTGAATTTGGATGCAATATTTATAGAGTTGAGTAGGACCGTAGTCGTTGAAAATTTTAGCCCCGGTCAAATTGTCAACAACACTATTCTGTCTTTCCCAAATACACATGTCTCGGGCTTAAAATTAACAGTCTTGAGTTTCGCAAAGACATTCCACCGGAAAAATTCCTCGTTCTCTCGTCGGGTTATTCAAAATCCAAAAACGAACAAAAAAAAAACGAGTATTAAACACCGACCATTAATCCTCTATTAAACAAAACTCTCGTAGCTACACGGAATCTGATTAATTTACTGCGCGCTTACAAACAATGTAGAGGCTGCTCGTGGCGCAAATGTCGTGCCAATTATTCATCCCACTGCAGCGACAGCGGCACGAGTATAGGGTAGCTGCACACGCGATTTTCTCATCTCCTAGACACTTGCGCCGCTCTCTACGTCCGCAAATATACGCATTGAAAATTTGGTCCGGCGCAGAGAGAGAGAGAGAGAGAGAGAGAGAGAGAGAGAGAGAGAGAGAGAGAGCCATGATTAATACTCGCCTCGACGCTGTCACTCAGCGCGAAATTCTCACGTGCAGAGGCTCTGAGCCACCGCGCTTCGTTAATTACGAAGCGCTCGGCCTGCCCACAGTTTCCCTCTCTTTCTCTCTTACTACTGCATACTCCCGCACCGCAGAACTAAAAGAAAGAAAGACGCGCGACAATGCGCGAGTGACAAATTGTCCGTGGGCGCGTATCGCTCCTCTCTCTCTCTCTCTCTCTCTCTCTCTCTCTCTCTCTCTCTCTCTCTCCGAAATAATATTGTAGTCGGTGCGAGGTGCATCGGTTATTATAGCGAGGGCGGCTCGACGAGAATAGCCTCTTGGATCTTTTTTTGTCGTCGCGTCGAGGAGCGTGAAGCGAGTCGTTCGCTCTCTAGCCGATAATAATCGCGTTTACGCCCCCGAAATTCCGTCGCTCTCTGTGCTCACGAGAGACTTGAGCAATTGATTCCGCCGCTGCACTCCGATGTTTACCTGCAGAGATGCGCTGCGACCGGGGAATGTACGTCTGCAGGGGGGATAAGCGCGAGCGAATTATTTATCGCTTATTTAATGCGTGGAATAGCGAGGAGTTTGGTTGAGAGACGAGCTGTACAGCGCGGGGTACTGTCAACGTGCCACCGTGGACTTTTAGGAAACTAATTGCGCGACTCGCTGGTAAATAGATTTCATTACAGATTAATTACCTATGTATTCGAAATTACAAGTCGGGCAGTTTTAGTCGGAGGGGGTACGTTGACAGCGAGAATTACGTTCCGATGCGAAATTTAATTTATGAGTTTTCCTGCACTTAATATGCATCTGCTACAAGAGTTTATACTATTGTGGTGGTGAACATTGGGAAGCATATTATTTAGAAATAGCTTCTACTTTTCTGAAACTTTTTCCCATCTTAAGTTTGTTGAATCAGTTAAAGAGGAGAAGCATTTAAAGATAATCTTTGTAATAAACAATACGACAAAGCAATCTTCTTCGGTATTTGTAAAAAAATTCTCTAATTAATTAGCCACAAACTTACATATTTAATTTATTTCGACAACCGTAAAGCATTATTAATTCAAAGAGCGCAAAAAAATACATTTTTAATAACACTATAAAGACAGCATAATTGAAAATTTATTGGAAGATAAAAACTTTATCAGGATCTGATCGAATCAACGTCGAGGGGCAAGCGCCAAACCGTGAAACGAGCTGGAAAGACACGAAAAAAATCAAGTATACTCGAAAAAAGCCGTGATTTTTCTATATATATAAACACGCGAGCGCTTTATCTCGACGGCATTATCTTTTCCCAAAATACAAATTTTTTACCAGTCTTCAAGAAGGGAATCGAAGTGTGTATATGTATACAAACACACGGGTAGGAGAAGAAGACTCTCGAAAGCTGAAAGAGGACGTAGAATAAAAAAAGAGAGTGAGAGAGAGAGAGAGAGAGAGAGAGAAACGACGAGAGAGGAGCGATATTTTCCTCTTCTCTCTCTCTCTCGCGATGCTTTTTTTTCCTGGTCGCTCGTCGTCGATGGGGCCACCCGCTGCATATATTCCGGGCCTATAAACCGAAAGAGGTGTCTCCCAGGTATGCCTTATCTCCGGTCGATCGGGCAGTAAATTTTCTAGCGCGCGCGAGAGATGCTGCGCTATACGACGCGATGCAGCCTATCTCCTTCTCTCTCTCTCTCTCTCTCTCTCTCTCTCTCTCGTCTGCTCAGAGGGAGAGGGTCACACACACACACACATACACACGCACACACACACACAGCCGAGAGAAAGAGAGAGAGAGAGAGAGAGAGACGATCTCGCACGTGCATGGACATTACTTTGATTAGGATTTGTGCGTGACTCATCAGCTATTATTTATGACGAGATCGCGACTCTTATGTGCTATTTAATTTTCGCCTCAGTCCGATGTAATGTGTGCTTTTGTTATCCATACCCTACACGAATTCTACAGTTGAGAGTGGAAGAATTGCACTTCCATTGACGTGTGCTCTTGTTTTCCTTCGTTTTTACAAACATATTGCTAAGATATCTTGAGACGCGGCAGTTGCCAATTCAAATTTGTTAACGTTTAATTTTCAAAAGAGATTTTTTTTAATCGTGTAACTGTTCGGTTATGTGCCCCTACCCTCGTCCATACGTGAATCTGCTTTCTAACAGATCAGTTGTTAACATTTTTAAGTACGTTGTCAAGATGTAAACTTTTTACGATTTTGAACTATAGTGTATTTAAATCTTATTTATTTAATAACTTCTCATACTTAACATTGGCTCTCATCAATTTTGAATCGCGCATATTTATTATCATCGACCTTTTAAACTGTATAAAAATAATCAAAATTAATAAAATCCAATATTTTATAAGTATATTAAATAATCGAGAGAGAGAGAGAGAGAGAGAGAGAGAGAGAGAGAGAGAGAGAGAAATGCCAACGTCAAGACCGGATCCGCCTGAAAATGATCAAATAATTCATCGGGACGTTTACAGGATGTTCCCCTCGATGCGGCGGGTCGATAAAATAATTTTCTAAACGACCTCCTCCTCTGGTGCGTAAATTAAATATTTACCACGAATAAAGTGTAAACAATTAGCGAACTGACGCTTGAGAGCACGCGCTAGCTAGGCCTCCTCTATACGATAGAGAAAAGAGAGAAAAAAAGGGAGGGCAAAGGAGGTCGACGAAAAACAAAAGGGGCGAGCGAGACGCTGCTTTTACGATAGGAGCCAAAAATTTTTGGGCCGTGCGCGCGCGAGCGATCTTATCGCCGGCGATAAACTTAGACGCGAATTAGTGGAATCGCGCGCGGAGCCGAGCGATAGGATCGCGGAGTCACTTGTACACGTGAGCGCGTGCGTGTGTGGGTCTGTGTGTTGCGCGAGCCGCGTATATGCTGCGCGAGTGGCCCCCTTTGAATTTATCGAGAAATTAAATTAGGAATTATGCTAATCGGGAGCCGCGGACCAGTTTGACGCCTCTCTCTCTCTCTCTCTCTCTCTCACTCTCTGCTTGAACACTTTGCCATCTCTCTTTTTTCTTTCTTCGCGTTTATCTTGTTACGCTATCGTTAATGGCCCGTTCGTTTGTTTTAACAAAATGCTTATTTCTTTAGGGATCGCCATTTAATACTTTACGATTGGTCTGGAAAAAAATCTTTCGGCTTTGATTATTGGAGCAAATTCAGCGGATAAAATTCAATTTCGAAAATGTAAACTTTTTTATTAATTTAATAGAAAGAATACTTTTCATAAATTTATTTCTTTTCATGCAAATCTTTAGAATACTGAACGAAAAATGCAAAGACACTTGGAAAAATATGATAGGTCATTAATTATATAAAAACGAAGAGGCATAAGACGGTAAAACAGTATGTTTATAAATTAAAAACAAAATTGACTTTTAAATAAATATTATTCATGCAAATGCAGTAGGTAGAATGCTAAATTTTTAATTCTGACATTTAATATTTATTTTTCGGTTCTAGACTATTTCTTAAAATAATTTTAAATATATTTCTGTAACTTTTGCCATTCTAACTTTGCATAAATAAGTGTCAGCGTATCAGAAAATTATCTATAGATGAAAACGAACTGATTACAGTATAATTTACTTGCGGATGAGGCGAAAAAAAAACATCCGAAATTCGACTTTTTTTTCCAATTCAATGCCAATTGTGCTATTCGATTTCCTCAAATTTTCTCGTACTTGAAAAAAATCAAACCCGTACTAAATGAAACCAAAGCCCTATCTCATTATTGTCTCATAGTCCCGACAAGTCTAAGCGCGTAAGGCACGTGCAGCAGACGCTTTATAGGTCGGCATGCAGCGCATACGGCCGCAGGATCAAGACCCACAGCGCGCAGAGATCGCGTCTCGCGGAAATAACTCTTCTCGGAGCCAACGCCTGCGCAGGCCGGCATTTCTTTTTCTTCTCTCTCTCTCTCTCTCTCTCTCTCTCTCTCTCTCTCATACTCTTCCTTCCATCTATGCAGTCTTTTTTCTCGGCGTACAGCAGGACCGAATGGGATTTATAGGCGACAAAGTAAAGAGAGTAAACGTCTTTTCCCCTTGGTCGCGACGCGACGCCTTTCTCTTATATACCTGCACACGGCGCGCACTCATTGTACCGGCCTCGCGAGCGTTTTGTCTAGACGAACACATTGTGCGCGCTTTATCTGCATCACCATCGGACCCTTTCCTTGCAGCGCATGGCTCACTAGCTGTAATACGTTTTGTTCGATGAACTTTATAGTTCCGTTCGTTGCGATACTGAGACCTTTAACAAACATGAATGTATTATATATACATGCAGCTAGTAATTTTGACGTTCGAAGTTAATTTAGCGTTAAATAAGTTCGTATAATTTATTATTTTATATAGCACTGCGATGTTATTATTTTATTGCACGCATTCATTTAAAGGCATCATTCGAGAATGTATAATTTCAAGTCGCAGGAAGAAAAATAACAATCTTTAATCGTCTCCAAAAGTATTTTCACGGTGTAGGATTTGATAAAACGATGGGTGAAAGATGTGAGCATCGCCGAATAAATAAGCCCAAGGCAGCCAATAAATCGCTCTCTCTCTCTCTCTCTCTCTCTCTCTCTCTCTCTCTCTTTATTTCTCTCTTTTCAAATGCCGCGGAGGAGCTAGCGAACAGCCGAAAAACAAGGATTCCCGATAAGGCTCTCTCGCTTCTCTTATGTGCGGCTCTCGCTGCGGTTCGGAAGCTCATCCCTTATCGCGGTACACGCAGTATCTTTGTCGTTCTTTGGGGGAATCGGCGGGAGGAGAAGAGACCGGTTCAGTTGCGGAAAACAAGGGCTCGGACTATCGCTACGTCGCGCGAATAAACGACTTGTCCGACAACCGCTTAACTCTCTCTCTCTCTCTCTCTTTCTCTCTCTCTATATAAATGTATATACATGTGTGTGTGTGTGTGCATGTGTGTCTGTGAGCGTGTATGTATATTGTTTGGCGCGACTCTCGAGTTGAGACGGCTGATGAATCGGCATCTACCTATATATTGGTAGCTCCAGCGTAGCGCCTGCGACTTTGGGGTATAGAATTTCGAATTTTATCTCTGCATTAAGTCATTATTGAAAGCTTCTTTTGCAATTCGATCGAAGCTGCACTCACGGCGCTGCTGCAGTTCAACGAAACATCATTATGCGACTGTCGTTCCGAGCGTATACCGATTAACGCATTTTTTTTCAATACCGCACTAAAAACTTAATCAAGTTATACACACTGTTTCGAAACGACTTCCAATTTGTATACCCTCGAGCATTCAATAACAAGATTACTCGGTATGCTGCGCAGGTATAACGAACCGAAATATTTTCCCAGCCGCAGCTAAAACGCAACATGTTTCACATTTATTAAGACAATGAAAAAGGAAACTTTAGTATCGAGCGTCTCGTCGCGTTCGAGCCTTTATTAGTATTCGAAGGCTGTATATTATGTGTATGTATATACACGCGTACACAGTCAGAAGATTGTATATGTATATACGTATACGTATATACAGGAGCATGGTTGCAGGTGTCTCGCAGGGCAGCAGATCTCACGATCAGCAAAGTCGCAGTTAAGGCCGTGTGCGCATACATACATACATATACACACGTGTGTGCGTGAGATGAGAGAGAGGAAGAGAGAGAGGGAGAGAGAGAGAGAGAGAGAGAGTCGAGTCGCGGAGGTCCGCTAAATTGAGTTTATGTTTACGAGTGTGGCCCGTCGACTGCGCGCGAACGACTGTCTCTCGTTTCTCGATATTATACGACTGTCGTTCTCGTCTCCTCTTTTCTCATTCAAGGTGTCGCCCACTTATTAACTTTGCCACTCGTCCTCTCTCCTATACTGCACACAGACACACACACACACACGTGTTTCCTTCGCTCCATCTTTCGCAGCTCTTCTTTCTCCTCCGCCTCTCCTTCTTCTTTCTCTGCATATGCATACTTTGCGTTAACCGTGCAGTGGTATAGAGGCTGCGGAGCGGCTCTCTGTCGCGTCAAGCGGCGAGTCACGCAAC
Organism: Megastigmus stigmatizans; assembly: GCA_900490015.1. NCBI lineage: Eukaryota > Metazoa > Arthropoda > Insecta > Hymenoptera > Megastigmidae > Megastigmus > Megastigmus stigmatizans. The sequence continues at coordinate 6,304 of UELV01176036.1, read as the reverse complement.
CGAATAGCCATCAATTAGCTCAGGGCGAATAATCCTTCATATCTACAAGACATGCGCGCCGATGCTCCGCTGGATTGAAATTCAAACTTGTTATTTTTAGATTATAAAGTTATTGAGTGCGCCCGAAGAGTCGCTCGATTAATCTCGACTGTACCCCCGGCCACACGACCCTTTGCATGCTTGACAATTTTTTCATGCGCCAAGCAGGGAGCTGCTTTATTTCTTACGCCGCGACCCCAGCGCGACAAATCGTAATTGATTTATTCAAAGTGAGAAGTCGTCGCCGAGGTGCCTCCTCGTTGAAAAATAAACGAATTTCCCAAACTCCCAATGGTATTTGAACGTTGTACGGCGCAGCGCTTCAGTGCCTTAGAGTGCCGCACTATGCGCAACTACCTATTCCAATTGTAGTGACTCGAACGTCGATGTTTAAATAAATGTTGCAGTACCGACAAATAACTTACAAAGTTTAGTCACAGCTTTGGTTTCTGGAGTATTGAAATTACTGTTAAATGAGTTTTCATTCGAGCACAAAAATATGCAGGACATAAATTATACATGTGCGTGGTAGATAGATACCTAAATATTATACAACGGGAACTTAGATTAACTTTTCAAATTATCATTTTTAGTAGATCAGTTGCAAAATAACAAGGCCATCAATGAAATACAATGAATAGTGAAAATGATCACGGGGCTTACATTTGATAATTAAAATCCTTAAATTATCAGACTTTTGGGCATTTCAAAGATTCCGAAACAATGATTTTCAAGATAAAGCAGTCTTTGCCCCTTGAAAATGTCTATCAAAATACCCGAGAATAGCAGTAATGAATTTATTTAAAAATTACCGTCTCCGTCCATGTAGCTAATATATGTATGTACAAGTCGAAAAGACACGGCTAACGAACCGATGCCCCGGCTACTTTCAGCGGGCAGAAGGGCGACAAGCTGCACACCGGCGACCTGGGCGACTCGAGCTACGAGAGCGGCGACGAGACCAAGCGGCAATCGGCCAGCCAGCAGTCCCAGCAAGCCACCACCTGTGCCGTCCAGCAACAGCAGCCCGGCTCCCACCAGCTGGTCGACCACCAGCAACAGCAGCAGCAGCAACAGTCCTCGAGCATGTACCAGCTGCCCAGTCAAGTCTCGCTCTCGTCGAGTCCGCACTCCTACCACCAGGGCCACGTGACCAGTCTCGGCCACTCGAGTCACCACATGCAGCAGCAACAGCAGCAGCAGCAGCAGCAGCAACAACACCAGCAACAGCAGCAGCAGCAGCAGCACCACCAGCAGCACGACACGAGCAGCGAGAGCGGCGACGACAAGCGGAACCTCCACCACCAGCTCCAGCACCACCTGCAGGGGGCGGCTGCTGCGGCCGCGGCTGCCGCTGCCCATGGCCTGGTACACCCGACCGCGACCCTCCCGCCCCAGTCGAGCTGCACCCAGCAAAAGGCCCAGATCGACTACATGCAGTACTACAGCTCGCAGGTCAGACACTTTTCCCCGCTTTTTATTCGTTGATACATTAATTTATGATAACAAAATTTGGTGCGTACCCAGTGCACTTATATGCATGGATCTCGCTTGTGTGCAATAAAAATCTCAATAGACGAATTTCTCTTAAGTTTTGGAATATATTTTGGAGTATACTTAAATGATTTAATAGCCTTGGCATAAGCGAGCTGATTAACGAGTATAGGTATTTGATATGAAATTGTTTCTTTTCTAAACTCTGCTGTTAGGAATCGACAGCAAATTTCAAGATTTGACTATAGAAAAACTTGCTCTCGCGTCGTAGTAAGATGAACTTGCTCTCGCGTGTCGGAGGAATGGGCAGGGAGAAGAGTTTAGACTGTTTAGCCAAAAGGTGGGACGTTTTCTGTCGACAGGACTACCTGTTAGGGGCGCCGAGCCCGGCGGATCTGCAAAAGTCCCTGCCGCACACGGCGACCTCGATGCAGATGAGCGCGATAGCCCCGAGCATGGGCGGCCTCAGTCCCATGGGCCCCTCCTCGATGATGCCGACGGCGATGCAGGGCGTCAACCACACGATGAATGGCATGTCGATGAACGGGATGGGGATGGGCGCCTACCAGGGCATGGGCGCGATGGGGATGTCGAGCTCCCACGCGGGCTACCACAGCGCCAGCCTCGTCCTCGGCGAGTACCACTCATTGTGACCTTGGACTCTACCGAGGCGCAAGCAGTCGACCGGCCCACAGTCCCAGCAGTCCCAGCCGTCCCAACAGTCCCAGACGCAGAGCCAACAGCAGCACCACCACCAACACTATCACTACCAGAATCATCATCATCATCATCACCCCCACGATCATCAGCGAGATCATCCTCATCATTATCAGGACAAGGCCTGGGAGCACCATCAGTCGATGCAGACGCAGTCCCAGTCTGGCCAGCTGCAGCCGCAGCAGCCGCAGCAGCAGCAGCACAGCCCCAGCAAGCCGGTGACTATTGTTCAAGCACGAATTTACTGTCTAACGGAGTAGCGAAATTCATTGCGTTTTATTTTTATTTTCTTTTATTTTTATTTTATTTTTGTTTTGTTTAGGGATTCACTTTTATAGAGTTGCGAATAGTTTGCGGATCAAAGTAGAATGGGTAAAATTTTTCAAGTATTGACGATTCGAAAAGTTTTTATTTAGGGATTGTTTAGACGTGTTTTTATACGTGATGATTTTTTACACGAATATCAAGCAACTGTAGAGATGCATAAACTTAAAAATTTTAGATTACTCTACTTTCATTCCTAGCTTCTTTGAATTTTTTTATAAAATTAATGTTTTCAAATACACTCGTACAATTTACCTTTTCTACTGATACAGTGATTTTGGTTAAATTATACAATTTTATAATGGAATTAACAAAACAGAGCTTAAATATTAGAACAAGTAGGATAAATTGATATCTGAGCAGGACTTACTGATATTAAAAAATACAAAGGTGTGAAAACTCTTAAGCGAAACTCTTGAGCATTTTTTCCAGCGGATGAAAAGACTGTCCGTAAGCATTGTGATTAGTCTCTACAATAATAGTTACCTTTTTCTTTTTTTTTTTCCTCAAAAAATCATCCATTATGTCAAAAAAGCTAAAAAGATTCACAAAATATAGACAGAAAATCGAGTGAATTCGTCGTTCGAACCTTCGACTAAAAAGAGTCGATTACGCGTCATCGCGAGCGCTTTGCGTTACTTGTCCTACTTGTACATGTATGTAGATAAAAAACGTTGTAAACGACTCGAGGCTTATACATTGGCGGTTCGTGCATATTATTATAGTATAGTAAGAAAAACAAATTTTGCTAAATAAACGCAAAAAGCTTAGACCAACGATCAGCAGCTTTCCGAAATTTATTTTAAAATTCAGAACTTTTTTCAACTTTTTATTGTTCTTATTTCATGAAATGTGAACCAAACGAGTTTTAGAATTACATTTTTAGTGTACAAAGAGGTTCTTGTTGTTATGATACTTTGCCACATATTAAAATAGAGTACGAATATCTTCTTTGGTGTAAGCACAAAAATAACATGGCTTTCTAAATATTTTATCAACAAATTATATTTAAGTATTATTACTTTTAAGTGACCATATGACGATATCCCAAATTTATTTAGACTAAGTACCTGTACAGTGCTCAAACTTATCAAAGGCCTCATTTCGCATTGCAGCTCAATTTTTTTTAAAAATAATTCAAACGAAACTAGTTACAATCGAATAAGAAAAGTTCATTTTAAAATAAATTATCAAAGCTGCTCGTCTACCTGCGTTGTCAGTTCGTTACGAAAATGACATTATAGAGTATAAGTAAGGTAATTAAAAAAAAAAATTATTAAGTGAAATCGCAAGCGCGATTCTGCGTCGCACGTCAACTGTAAATATACCATAGATAAGTGGCAATCCGAACGTAATATAAAGTGAAAGATGAAGAAGCGAGCCGACGACTTCACTTCGCGCGATCTAAGCTAGTAATTTAAAAGAAAAAGTAATAATTAGCCGATAATTCATTACACTTTCGTTCCAAGTAGAAAAGAAAAAATAAGAAGGTATAAAAGATTAAAGTAAATTGGAGGAAAGCGTCGCGTGCATAACGAGGCGACGAAGCGAAGTCGACGAGAGGTCGATCGCTCTTTGACAGTGCGAGACAGAGAGAGAGAGAGAGAGAGAGAGAGAGAGAGAGAGAGCGACGCGCATTTGCCAACTGGGTTACGCACCATCTTCCTCTCTCGGCCTTTTCGTTCGTCTTCGTCTGTCTTCCTCAGCCGTTTGCCGCGCGGCGATGCAAATAATGTCCGCGGGACGAAACAGGGTAGAAGCCTCTCGAGGACCCGGCTAGGAATTTTTTCTTTGGCAAGCGCATTCTTTTTTAGTATCTTATTATATACATTTTGCTTTGTATACTCTGTATTTTGACGTAATGACGATATTTTTTTTGCTTTACACACTTTAGTCCGCGATGTGTGACAGGTATATTGATTTGGTCAATGACAAGTGTTTAATAAAATTTTTGGTAAAATGAAAATATAATCTATTGGATGAAAACTTAAACGCATCATGTAACATGATTTTTTTTTATATTATTTAGTATTTGTTCTTTTTATAAAACTTCACATTTTTAATAATTATTACATTATATTTTTACTATTTTTACGTCGATTTTACTAAAATTATTATTGAAAGACATTTTTACCGGTTATAAATAGTACGAACGTTGAGAACAGGTATTCTTCACACCAATAATTCGTCTAGTTTCCATTTTTAACTATCATTAACGAGATAAACGAGTGTCAAATATTGTCTCTTGGGATGAGCCGAGCAATTGAACTGTGCAGCGAAGCACATGGTCTTAAAAAAGCGTGCGGAGGAACCTAAAAATAGCATCCGCTAAGCCCTTGACGACGTTTACTTTAACTAAGCATGAATCGTATTCGAGTGATAGTTGTGATTACTATTCACCAAACCATATCGCTATAGTATTGTTATTTTTTCTTCATTTCACCTTCTCGCGAAGCCCACGTGATTAATAAAGAAAGGCAGTCTTCGTAAATGACACCATTATACGTTATACGGTTTTGCGAACTCGCAGCTTCGTACTCGCGCGTCTTCGATTTCGATTACACAATTCACACGTATACCCATTCATCCGATGCTTCAAACATATCTTGCTTAATAATCTCCTTGGATTTTCTTTTGCTGTTCTTGTAACGACGGATGAAACATCTCTCTCTGCGTACTGATGAATCTCATACGCACAATTGTACCGGCGAACGAAACTAAAATAGCGTATACATAGAAGTCTATTTAATATATGTGGTAATCGTTATCATCTATGAAATGTAATCCGAACATCGATCGAACTTTGCACACATACACACACATACACACGCACACACACACACACACATAACTACATTCCGACAACTTGGCCCCTTTGCGAGTGGCGTTGAACCTCGCAAGTCGCACAGGCCTTGTTTATTGAAAACTCTCAAAAGTGCAGATTCATTTGATTGGAATTTTTTTTTGTATTTTCTTTTTTCCGAAGCTTTTATTTGTCCTTTGTTTTCTGCTATGCGAATAATCAGAGGATATGGGCCATTTTTCTCTTTGCTAACGACCTTTTTTTTAAAAAAATATAATTTACTTCTTAAACGAAGCAACGAAAACTGCCCAACGCAAATTTCTCTTGTACGAAATCGAAAGCTCAAAATTTGTTAATTTTTAAGTGTCGTGTTGTCAAACTGAAAATAATAAAGCTAACGCGCGGGCTTATGCGATGAGCAAAACGCAATACACATTACCGTACAAGCATAAAAGTATAAAACCTAAACGCAAATAGAAGACTTTAAGTACGCATAAAACGACGTTTGAATAAAATGAACCACTTTTGGAGGAGCAAGACTGCCGTTAACGTACAAGCAGTGCCACAACAAGTGCGTAGATCAGTAAACTTACAAAGAAAAAAAAATACTGAAAATACTACTAAAAAGAAAAAGAGTCTAGAGAACCGAGAGGTGAAAATTCGTCTGACGTTATTTACGCCTGTACAAGTTTTATGATAACGAAGGATAATAAAGCGCGAAAAAACGAGTGTCCCGTCTGTGAAAAACTTATTATTATTATTATTATTATTATTATGCAGATTATAATAAAGATAGGAAGAGAGAAGTTTGGCGGAGAGGAAATAAACAAATTTTACGACTCTTGCACAAAGCGACAAGCGAGTCACGCGCAATTTCCGCGTTAATAGAGTACACATAGATTGCGATATATTATAAATATATAAATA
>UELV01176035.1:0-12993 GCA_900490015.1 Megastigmus stigmatizans | reverse complement strand
TTCCTGCTTAGTAGGTATTATCATCCAGATAGTAACATATATACATATATATCTATTACGCTAGATCTATGCGTGATTTTCATTTCAAACCTTTTTTGTTATAATTAAAAACAAAGCACTAAAATCATTTGAGAAATCAAATGATTTTTTTAATATTATGTCAAACGCCAAATGAAATATCACCTGATTTTTTCTTGATTTTTCACCTGATCTTTTTTCAGGGTCACATTCTTAAGAGAAAAAATAGAGGTTCCAATAATTTTGACATGCAGGTTCTTTTGTTATAGTTAATATTATTGGTATCTGCGACAGAAATAGACTTCTATTTCCATATAAAATATCAGAAAATCACTTTGCATATATAAACACAACTACTAAAGATATTGGATACTTATAAAAGTTTTCCTCTTACTATTTATTAATCCATTTCTTTCCGTATTATGCGTTTCATATTTAAGTGATCTTTTTCCTTGTTCGTTTGAAGGGAATCAAGCGTTGACTGCAAATAGAAACATGTTTTGATATAAATTTAAAAATTAAACACTACTGTACCAACTCTGTGATATTTTCACCTGTATACACAAGTTATTACCCACTAAGCATATACGGATTTCAAATAAGCAGTTTTTTCCTATAAATACGTAACATTCATTCAATCAAATCACAGTCGCACTTACTTCGCCAAAAAGTATAGCCATACAATCCTCAATATGTTCTTCCGTTATTTCTTCACTCTGTGCGTGGTCGCACTTTTCTCCGTTGCTATCCACGCCAGCGTCGAGGTAGAACCCGAAGTTGAAGTTGATGATGTAGCAGAACGTGCCAACCCAGTAAGAGATGCATTATTTTTATTCATTAAGATTTACTTTTTTTAAATATTGTTAATTTGAAATATTAAACTATTAAAATATATAATTAATTTTATCAAATTTTATGGACATAATAATGAAGAATAATTGAAACCAATTTTTCAAATAGAGCTGTTTAAACCAAATTCTATTAATTATCCTTAGGCCGCAAAAGTCGTTGCCAAAATCATCGGTTCCTTGTTCAAAGGTGCAGCCGCCAGTTGCCTCGGTGAAGCCGCCAACAATTGCAAACAGCACTGGAAGAACCCTGGAGCAGCTCTGGGATGCGCAGTACGAATTTACTTATTTACTAACTTAGTCTTATGTTTTATCATTGTCTAATCTTGTTTCAAACACTTTTTTCAGAGGAATTTTTTGAGGAACAACAAAGGACGTTGCGCTGTTGGCAAATAAAATAGGACTTAGATACCTACTTCCAAAGATAACTTATTTACAATATCTTAGAATTGGACTCAATCCTTATTATGGATATTTTTTATACATGCTGTAATATTCTATAATTGTAAAATAAAATTATTTATTAAGCAAACTTTATATAGTCTAGTTTTTGACTCCAATTCTTTATAACATATTCTTCTAATACAAAATGCAAACATATTGTTCAATAGCCAATAATAAGCTCTGAATGCTCTAAAGCGGTTTTGATAACATTATATCATTGTAATAAAAAAAATATGGTAATGTTAGAAACTTCTAAAGGTTAACTTTTACGACAACTATGCAGTCAGTTTTATATTTTAGTGATGTATTTTTTTTCTATTCGTAAAACCATATTGCTACCTTTTAGCCCTTTGTGGCACAGCGTGACACATAGGTATACTATATCGGCCCAGGTTTGTAAGGGTTTATAAAGCGATATAATTGGTTTTCTACCAGTTTTTGTTTTCTAGCATCGTCTTAGCCTAAAGAATGAGTAAAGATTACTATTGCCTATAAATTTTTTAAATATATATTGTTTATAGCAAATAGTGTACCAAAAACATCAATCTTTTCAGTATTAATTCATGGCAAAAAAATATTGGCTCTAAGTAGCTGAAAATTGGTACCTGTAGGTTTTTGAGATCGCTGATAACGAATCCACTATAAGACTGTTATATTTCGTGAAAATTGAAAGGTGTTAGAATATTTTGGCTGTCATATTGAATCTTCACAAATTATACACAAATTTTCGTAGAAAACCAATACCAAAAAAAATACGTGCTTCAAAGGGTTAACTAATCAAATGCCGGCACCATAGCGGCATTTATATTCTAGCTATATCATCAGTTTAAAATGAGAATATTTTTTTAAAAATACAAAAATTTCTGTAAATCTATACTAGGCTACAATTCGAAAATGTATTACCATATTTGTAACATTCCCTAAATAACAAGAACTACAAAATTTTCTTTTATTCGGTATTCAAAGAAAATTCAGGTAAAAATATACTCAGAACACAAATACCGGCAACACTTCCAATCGGTCAAAGATGAACTTTCAAATCTCTGACACATTTACCCACGACTCACTCGCAATTTTGAAACTATAATTGAAAAAAAAAAAAAAAAAAGAAAAGAAACTCTTATTATACAGAACCTGTAGTCCACCTTTCGCATAACGCGAAGAGCGAGACCGTCGACCTTCAAGTGATTCCGCGAGACATTATCGTTATCGCGATTTCGCAACGAGCCTCATCCTCTGCCAACTCTCGCGTACCGTATACCCCATCATCAGTAGCCTAAATATCGTACCCGGCGCGCTTGGCCGCAAAGAAACGGCCTCTCCTTCTTCAAGAGAAAGAGAGAGAGAGAGAGAAAGAGAAAATGGCGTGTATATATATCCCGACGGCCGATGCACCGCAAAACTCGACTTTTGAGGAACAAACCCAACTCAACTATATGTAGCTATATAGCTATATAAGCGTGAGCGCGGATTCGAAAGAAAGAGAAAGCGCTCCCGGGGGGGTTATGTCGCAAGCGAATATATAGAAATACGAGTGAGCGAGTGTCGAGAGGCGGCGCAGAGCTCCAAGTGTATTATAGGAAGTCAGTTAGCGGCCGGTCTCGAATATACATTGACAGTCGATGCGCGACGCGCGACCGAAATCCTCGACTATTATCCTATACCTATATACAACAAAATAGACCGTGTGTTGCACGCGTGTACAGTGCTACGATTCACCCACGCGGTTTGCAAGTGCACCGCTGTCTTCTCTGCTCGGCTCTCGATGTAATAGAGGCGCGAGATGCGCCTGTGTGCGGCAGCGGCTTCGAGTGCGTGGATGCACGCTTAAGGAGCCGAGGCGAAACTTTCGACTTTTTAAAAGTAAGTTTTAATGCGCGTTTCGCGCGCTATGATGTATGGCCTGCCGAGTCCGTTTACTTTAGTATATATTCATATCCGGATCCGATAAAAGGCGATCGAGAGAGTTCTCTTTTTCTTTCCGTAATGGGAGGTCGATTCCGGTCATTGCTTGGTATGGCTGTTGCGTTGATTTTGAACTTTCTTGCTCGACTAATGGGAAGCAGGTTGGGCAAGATTTTTGGGTTATCAAGTCATAGTGTGTAATGAATACACTAAGGTTTGGCGATAAGCATCGATAGATTATTTTGACTCTATATCGATGGCTTCATGCGGAATCGACTTCCTATTTACTTGTTCCTCTTCCCTTACGTAAGATCGAAATTCAAATTAGTGGAAATATACGTATTTAATATTCGTTACATCTTTATCAATTTTATAATCTTTATTAAAACATGCTCTTGTCGGGTTTCATTTCTCCTTAAATTATCAATAACTCAAATACGCAAACTTTACATAAAAATGTAATAAATTGATGAATTACAGTTTTTTTTATAATTAACAATTTCACGTTCGTATTAAATTAATAAAATAAGAGGTGGAATCCATTGGCTTTAAAAAATGAGCGTAAAGCTTTATAAACTTCTTAATCGCTCCAAGGATTGATTAATTATTTCAATCTATTTCTCATCCAATTAATTTCATACATATGTTACATAAATTTCTTTATAATAAAATATTTATATCTTCCATTACAATAACGCGTGCACATAATTTATTTTTCACTGGTGCAAAAGTATCTTCTTAATTGCACGATTCCTATTATTAATATTCAAATAAGAAAAACTGAATGATTGATAATGTATGTGCAACTTCAGCAATTGCTGAGCTGCAAGAAATCATGAAATCAATCGAGATGACCGTTATACACATGATCGATGAACCGAAGTACTTGAATACGTTACCCAAACAATATTACTTTTCTATTTTGTGCAACGGTTCATTGTTCTCGAGTAAAACAATCGGCAGCTGCAGTAATTCGTTCGTAGATACTCGCGCTACCACACACTAGCATCCTCTCATCACCTTCCCAATCAAACTCAGCCAAACCAAATATCTCGTACTCTCTCAGCAGCAAGTAGCAGCAGCTACACTTCCTCCCAGCGTATGGCTTTAGAAAATATCAGCCCGACGTCGCCGGCTCGCGCTCTCCCATATACATACGCACACGCATACACTGTCCGTCAGTCGCGCCATTCCCCGTGAACGCTCTCGAAAGTCGCGGCTCCGGCTCTCCGTGTCGCAACAGCCGACCTCCGTGTGCACGTACAAGCATCCAAGGTTTTTCCAGACCGGCTCTTGCGTGCCTCGTTGTATCCAGCGCACAGGAGCTCCTCAGTGGTCTACGATCGACTCTCGCGTCAACTTCAACCCGCGCAGATTCAGCTGTATCCCTGCTGTTGGCCCCAAGATGAAGACCTGGCACCGCGCACTTCTGTCGGGGTTGTTCCTGGGACTGTTGGTGTTGGCCGAGAGTAGACCGGCAGTTGACGAGGAACCGATCAAGTTCAGTCTGAGCACTGACAAGGACGGGAATAAGAGTGTACAGGCCAGCGTCAGCGCCAGTCTGCAGGATGGGATGGTAAATTTTTCTGATTCCGCGGATTTTGGCTTGTATCGTGGATATAGAGCGATGTCGATTTGGCAGGAGTATTGGGTTTCTTGCGTCGAGCGATACGCGACATTTGTGCCAAACAAATGCAATCGGTGCCTTGTGCGTGTGCCGAGCATTCTACTCTTATGGTTTTGTGTGGCTGGAAGCATTTTTATCGAAAATGTCATTGGCATTATCAAAGGGGATTTTTTTTCGATTAATAATAATTAATTGTACTTGTTACATTGGGAAAGAAAATAAATGTGAGTGAATCATGATGTGAATGGATTACTTAACGATTGATTGTACCACGAAAGAATGTAAAAAAGTAGGTCTTGCGAGTTTACATCATGATCATTTTATTTTACAATACAATAGTGCCAAACATAGATGTATAAATTACCTCAATTTAGTTTTTACTAACAGTAAGGGTAAAATAAGCTCTCAAGTTATTTTCAAAGAATTAGATGGAATAAAAGTAAATTTAAATGTGAAAAACGCACAAGACATAAGATAGACATATCGACACGATTTAAAGGAATTGTAAGTATTGGAAACCTTTTACATTTAATATCCTTTTTTTAATATTTTAATTAATTTGGACGAATCATGAATGAAAAGTATACCAAATAAATATTTTAATTACAGAAGTAAGTAGCATTATTAATCTCAATAAGAAAATAATTTGGTTAGTAATGCGGAAAAACTTTAATGAATATTTTGTATAAAGGATGAACTCTCAAAATATGCAAAAAAACAAATGCTCATATGCCATTGATTAATACTCTAAATAATTTTATTCAAATCCAATTTAATGAGGTTTGCATGTATACAACGGTGCATAAATTAAATTAAATATATTTTCACGCTTTGTATATTAAAAATATTCAATAAAACTTTTCCGCCAAAATGTGCAAACCACCAAGTTGATTCCACTATAAAAGGAAATCGCATCAGCGATTGTTTCGATTGGTAGGTGTGTATGTGAAACTGATCAGTATGCATCTGCGAAACGAGCACAAAACACTAAAGCTAAAATAAGACTCTCGACCTTTTTAGCGAAACGCACAAAATTAACAATTTGGCCTTCGACCCCACGAAAGCATGGAAATGACGAATTCATATATGTATATATATATATATATATACATATATATTGTATTCAATGCTCGGTGGGGTCGAGAAATATCAAAATTCTGTTTGGCGTGTTTGTAGGAGTGGTTAGGCCGGATGGTGGACGCAATAAGATTCGGCAGAGGGCGATTAGTGAATTCGGTCGCGATAGCCCGAAACATCATTGCCGAGAGAGTTGAGGTAATTAATTTGCTGTGTTGGACGACGCTGGCCGACCACATTGCGCGCTAATCAATGTATCATATGTATTTCCACTTTTTCTTTTTGTTTATATTTTCTTTTTTATACTTTTGTATGTATATCGTTCGCTCATCGCTCATAATCGAGGAGAAAAGAACTGAATTTCATCGAGTCATTCACTCGCACCTTTCATACAGCCTTAATCATCCGTGAAATTATAAGCATTTGTGCAGTGTGATGCTCGTTAGGCTCTTCTATAGCACGTTTGTTTTTGCTTTATAAGTACCGTGTCTATAAACCGCGAGTAACGACTCTCATTATAAAGCTAATTGACGATGCACACTCCGCGTAATAAATTTCTTTTTAAAATATAAATTATAAAATTGTAAAGTTCATTTCATTCAGTGAATAAATGTTATTTGTACAACCATAAGACTTTTAATGAAACTTTGCAAGTGTTACATTGACTTTATATTCCGTCATTTCAGCTATTCCGAAAACAATAAATTCTCGTTGAGAAATAGACATTCTAAATCTCTTGGATGGAAATGAATTTATCGTTGTGTCACCTCGCGATGAAAATTTGAAATTTTCTACCTAACAAATGAATCATGCAGTAACAACAACTCAGTGTAGACTCAATGCAAGCATACATGCATTAAAAAAAAATCATTAGAACTTCAGTCCTATTTCTCCTCACAAATGCATATCTATTTGTTCTTACTTACATGAGTGTTCTGTTTCTTTTACATATATATATATTACGTATACTTGTGCAAGATTCTCAAGCGCAGTCTGCATCAAGTTGATGTGAAATTCAACTGTCATAACAATCGTCATTCTTAATTCGCTCGTTTTATTTTTTTAAATATAGATGACCATAAGTGGCAGTGCAAAACCATGAATAATTGATTTGTAAAATGAAATGGTATGTTCGCATAGAGAGGCGAGGATGAAAGTATATATATTTTGTATCGCGCGAATGCTATCACGCATAATAAACCGCTTACCGCTTTCGCCTTGCGAAATTATCCGAAACATATAACCTGATCTCGCGGGACACGGAAATTTTGTTTTTAATTAAGCCTCGGAGACTCGACTCTCCGCGATTCGACGTAATAACACATTACGAGCAAAGGGTAAACGCACACGCGATATCTGAGAAATTCGTTTTGAAAAATGTACCAATGAACTCGCGGCTATTTTGAATTCGAAATGTAATTTTTTTTTAGTTTTTCACAACGATTTCTCAATCGCAATCTCTTCCACACTTATACTTTCATAATTTCTCTAATCTGTTATCTAACATTCCGAATCCACTAATTTGGTAATGTTACCTCGTGTATATTTGGTCACTAAATTCATTCGCATTATCTTCGTTTTATGACTTTATATAATAACTAAAAGTTCATTAACCACTAATAAGATTTATTGAAAGTAGATAATTTGAAGTTTATCCTTAACATTTAAATTTTATTTTATTAGACGTTTGAAAGGCCAATCCATGAAATATATTAGCTAATTAAAGACGTATACCATTTGGATTAATGCGAGATATATTGCACATTTTTCGTTGTTCATTAACGCACTTAAATTAAAATTGTATAATTTTGTTTCTGTGCTGCAGTTTTTAGTCAACTATGATGCTGTACATCATGTGATTCATTCATATTAAAGAAGTAATTTATTTTCATTTTTATCTACATTGAAATAATAAAACATGGTCGCATTTATAAATAAATTTTGTCATATAGAGAAACTTAATTTTAAAGCTACTCGCACTGGATCTATAAAAGCCTCAAATCTTCTACTTTCAATAAAACTCTTCAACAATTACACGTCCAAATAATACTTTTTGTGTGAACTAAAACTAAAGGGACCTGCACCCAACAGTCACTAAAAACCCCAATAAAAAAGTCCACCCTCTTTCAGGAACTAATGAGCGAGACGCGCAACAATGTGGCCGGAGCGATCGGCGCAGCTAACGACATAATCGTCAAGGGCCGTAGTACATTGGCGTCCTACGACAAAACACCGCTGGCCCAGTTCCTGCCGCCAAAGACCCGCGAGACCGTAAGATTGGAGAGCGAGGGCGAACAGGCGATTCTCGAGAAGCCCAAGCCGACGAATCCGATCAGCTCCTTTCTCGAGAACATCCTGAAACCTAAACCGATCGTCGACAATATCAAGGAGGAGGAGAAGTACGGTAACAACGGGGACAAGTTCATCGGCGTTGGACGAGCGCTCGTCAATGGCTTCGAAGGATTGAGCAATTTTCTTAATGCCGTCGTTGACGTGAGTGTGACGCTTCTTTTCTGTTTTTTTTTTCCTATGACGCGTTGCGTGCTGGATCTGATGGGGGTTTTTTTTTATTTCGGGGGAATCGCGTTACGCAAGAGGAAAAAAACGCGAGAAGAGTTATTATGCGTTTATGGGTTAGGAGAGAAAAAAAGGATGAGCGAAGGTTTTGCGTTACTTAATGGATGTGGGTCGGGATGTGTTCTTTTTTTAATGGGACGTTTTTGTTAACGTTGAGCAATTGGTGTCACTTAATTTGCATGATTTTTTGTGTTTTGACAGTTGAAGTCATGATTTAAAATATTCATTAGAGCTGTATGGGATTCTTTACAACTCCTCTTTGCTGTGACTTTAGCATTAATGTGAAAGCTGAAAATACGAGTTAGCATTACGAAAACATATCTTCAAACACAATTTTATGCCATTAGAAAACCTATAATAAGGTTGGGTAATTGGCTAATTTTATATCAGTATTTAAACAAAAAAAATTATAGAAACGTTTAATTAATTAAGAATATATTTTTGTGACAATTATTTACTTTCTTAAATATTTCTTCCACAAACAGTTTGATATTAAATAAGCATTTAATTAACTTCGTATTTTTTGTACATTTCTATTTTTACTATATAAAATTGAAGTCACATTTAAATTATATAACTGTGAAAATACATCATTACAAAGAAATATAAAAAATCATCTTCTCGACTTATTGTAACTGAAAATTCTTTATAATCGTTTTCATAACAATTAGTGCAAGTTATATTATTAAGATATTTACTGAATGAATACTTTAACGTCAATATAACAGATGTGCAATTATTTTTCATTTCAGTTGCCAGTAAGTGCCGCGAAAAAGACATCCCGAGGCATCACCGAAGCACTGAATCAAATTGGATCGAGACTAATAGGCTTGCAGTGAAACTCGAAGCAAAAAACTTTTAACGATCCTGTTATTTATTATATATAAGAAATATCAAACTTATGTAAATATATAATACTTAGGTTTAACGAATATTGTTGCATAAATTGTGTAAAAAGTGTATTTATAAAAGTTCTTTATATAGTTTTAACAATAGTTTTATAATTTCTTTTCGTCAACATATCGCCATATACATGCAAATAAAAACTTTTCATTACTCTTCGATCGTGTTAGTAGTAAACATTTCAGTGTTGTACGTTTTTTTTTTTTTTTTTTTTCATTTCGCGCTCTACAGTTAACAAGCGAAACGCTAACGATGATAACAATGATCGAGTTTTACTTCGACATTGAATCGCGGCTACGCATTTCCAAGCATTATTCATTATATATAATATTATAATTCGAGTATATAATATCAATAAAAATCAACATTACCTAACAGTACATCTTTTATATATATATATATATTATTTATAATTATACTTAAATCTCTAAATATATAATCGTGATACGCGAAAAAATAGTTCTTTCCCAATGGAACACTTATGTGCGAAAAAAAAAGTAGGGTGAATACTTCAACGACGTTGCATTACAGCAATTGACAAAGTAGGAATTATTGAGATTGACAGAAATATCATATTGGTATCTCTCAGTTTTGTCTTTACACTCTAGAAGAATACACAGACGCATTCATTCTCACGTCTTGCGAAAAGGGCACAAATGGGTTTTTATACTCGCCGGACGTTTTAAAGCTAAATGCAGTTTACACGCCTTAGCGAATTTCAAAACTAATCTCTAATAGTTAACTACGTCGTCCGACTGAGTTTCATTTTTATAATCTTCCGCAATTAAGGAGACTCGCCTGTTAATAATATCCTATTTACTCTTACATAATCGTAGATTAGACATTTCTTTGTCGAGTCTTCAAATAATTCTTCGAAGATAGATGAAAAATGAATTTATTACTTTGGTTTTTGTAAATCAATAAGATGCTGAAATTTCAGTAGATAATTTTCAGACGAGTATCCTCAAATACATTCACTCGACATTTTCGCAGCGCTACTAGTCAACTTTTATAAAATTTCTTTCATTAAAATGTAATCATTTAATGGATAACAATATTCACATTTGTGGCGATCGTCGGGTCCTTGGAAAAGTGCTATTAACAACGATAAATACAATTTCTATAAAATAATAACATTTTTTCTTTATATAAATGGCTAACAGTCGTGAAAGTTATGACAAAACTGCAAAAATGGACTCTTGAATCTGTTTTATCGCTAATTAATTTCCCCTGCAAAATCATTGTAATTTCGTATATAAAGTATATTATAGTGCTTACATTGCAAATAATACTATTTATACAACAATACGTTCATGCAGAACTAACACTTGAAATAGAAACATTGTTTTGCAATATGTAAAATAATTTCACATGCTAATAATTATATTCCATGCATGCAAATTACGAGAGCATGCATTTGTAACTCGAAGTACCTAATTTTCTAGTTTGAAACATCGCATTTTTCGTTAGAAAATTTATCACACTTAAGCGATTGAGAACATCATGGCACATCACACATAAACTGCGTTTAATGTGTCGAGCATACATTAACAGAAACGTTTATCTGAAAAAAATAGGTTTTTAGCATGTGCATTAATTATTTAGATCGCTTTAAAGGCATCATCGACTCTCCTTTAAACGCCATTGTACATTCGGTGCCAATTCTTGCAAGCACAAGCCTCGACTTCCCTCGATCGCGATTGACGTAAAAAAGAAAATACTAATAAATAATTTCACAATTCTTTACACGTGCGATATTCACGGGATAAACAGGTGCACACATGCAATGCAAGCAAACAAGTCCAACAGAAAATCGGTCCCTTACTTAACCGATACTATCGCTTCATCACGACGTGCAACTGACAAATGGGAGATAGTGCAAGCTTCGAAACCCGATACATCATTCGTGCGCATTGTAAATGTACATGTGTTAAACGCACATTGTGTGCATAGGTGTGTGACCCGACGCATCGCCATAACTATAAGGAAATGGAAACAGGGGGGGGACAGGAGAAAACTGTGCTCTGGATTACCTAATGTGAGTGTATATCACAATTGATATATGTCTACGGTTTCGCGCCTTCTGTTATTCTTTTTTTTCTTTTTTTCTTTTTTACATGCCAACCAGCGTACATGTGTCTGTGTATGTGGCTTTATACTTTTTTGTTTGTTACTCACTCAATCATCATCATCATAATTCATCCTCTCATTAATCCTTTGAAGCACTTTTCGCTCACTATGGGTTTCACTATCGCTCTCTTCTTTCTTTCGCCCTAGAACAGATATGGAATTGACTGATGCACTGTCGAGGATTCGTTTCCAATATTTCCGTATACGACGATTATCGTTGCAGGTATGACAAATTGGCGGCGTACTTAATACTTGTCTTTCGATAATTAATAACGTTTTAAAGCTTTGGTTAAATGCGAATAGTGGTTTTATCCGTTAATTTTAAATTGTTTGGCACATTTTTGGAATACTTTGGACAAAATTACAATCTAATGGAAGTTCGCGTATTTCGTCCAACAAATTAAAGAACCCGTGGATCAGAAATTTGTTTTGAATAAAGACGCAGTATTTGCATGGAATATATATAGTTGTCTCATTATTTCTAAGAATTGGCAATAAAAGGCTAAATTGTTTTCCGATGTTACAAAATATTAAAACTGTAAGCCATTATTTCTTTAAAAAAGTAATGACTTACAATTAGTATAATGCAAATATATTTTATGTGTGCAGTGTTATCAAAAGTAAAAAAGTGAGTAAAACATTTGCTTCTATTACAAAATGCACAATTTCATGGAGTGCATAATTCAGTCTTTATAAATAAATTTTTCAACACGTCTATGATTAATTTTCTAGAAAATGGCGATTATCAATCGAGATTTCTTCCTTGCCGACATTTCTATCAAAATTAATAATTTCGTTTCACGTGTCTTTATCATTTCAGATCTGTACTTGCAACAACATGACTTATTGGCTCGCTCGTATAATTTTATACAAAAACTTGGCATAATAGTTTTTTAAAAGTGTGCATCAAAAAGCATAAGCCTAATATCACGAAAATCCTCGACAGTGCAACACTCGAGTACGTGGGAATAGTACGTGACTCTACAATCAACAAAATCGTCCGACATACAAACTCATTAAAAAAAAAAAAAAAATTAAAAATAAAACAGGTTTAAACGGTCCACAAGCTTGCAACAGTAGTACAGAGAGACAGATATATCCGTGAAGCAGAATATCTCGGCAGCAGCTGCAGGAGAGGAGTATAGGTGCGTGATAAAGAAGACCGAATCCCCCGGCAATCGATTGGTTGTGGAGATTAGCGGAGTGTAAACGGTGCGGTGGTCGAGTGACGTTGGCAGTCGTTGGTTCGTCGTTAAACAGTCGTCGTCGTCGTCGTGAGTGCGCGCGCTCACATATAGAAGGCCACACACACACACACACACACACACACACACGTAGACAGAAGCGAGAGCAATATCTCGTGGTCTTAGGTCGGTGTGTGCGTGTGTAGTGGGTGCGAGTAGGATATATATATACAATCTAGGTATGTATATGTGTGTATATGATATATATATATATATATAT
>UELV01176031.1:0-15387 GCA_900490015.1 Megastigmus stigmatizans | reverse complement strand
AGAGAGACACGATAAAGTTATCCTGCAACATGACAATGCTCGGCCACATGTCGCAAAACCCGTCAAGACATACTTAGAAACCCTAAAATGGGAAGTCTTACCCCACCCGCCGTACTCTCCAGACATTGCTCCTTCCGACTACCATTTGTTCCGATCGATGGCACATGGCCTAGCTGAGCAGCATTTCTATTCTTATGAAGAAGTCAAAGAATGGATCGATTTGTGGATCGCCTCAAAACACGCATCGTTTTTTCGAGATGGTATCCGACAATTGCCCGAAAGATGGCAAAAGGTAGGGCTAGTGACGGACAGTACTTTGAATCATATACAGCTAATCACTTTTTCAGAATAAAGCCTCAAATTTTCGAAAAAAATCGGCGGAAGCAAAGTTGTGTACCTAATAGTAACAAAAAGATTAACCCTCATTAACATTTAAATTTGACTCCAGCTTGACTAATCGTGAGAGGCAAGGGGCCTCACTCAAATCAAGCACCCGAAAACTGAGAGGCAATGGGACTCGCTCTAATCAAGTACCCCAAAAAGTGGGAGGCTAGGGGATTCACTCTAATCAAGCACCCCAAATGTGAGTGGCAACGGGACTCACTCTAATCAAGCACCCCGAAGGGAACCGAATTTGCTATGTCCACGCTGTTGTTCCTGGGAAAGGATAAAAGTAAATGACTGTTAGGTTATAAGTTAGATGGCGCTATGTCTAGAGAGAGATAGGAGAATGTCGCGCTAACTATAAGGTAATGTAGAGTGGCGGAATAGACATTTGGTTGCTGACCGCCAACGCAGTTAGACGGGCAACGTTATGTGAGGCAGCTAGCTGCGTAATTGAAAATCTAATATAAACAAAAGAGCATTTGTACTTGGCCTAGTTTGTGTTTATTTACCACCATTAATATTTTTTTTATATTTACACATTTTCTATAATTAATTCAATTATTATTTACTGAACATAAAGATAGTGAGTGTGTGTGTTTATTAATATCCTGACAACAAAACGGCTATTTATTTCATAATTTTAAATAAACGAGTGTAGAATTGGAATTTAAGAGGGTTAAGAAGAAATAACATAGCAATTTTCAGAAGTGGGATACTGATGATTATTATGTTAACTAAGAAGAAACTATTGATGGTATCTGAATGAAGTCGAGTTTAGATAATTTTGAAAGATTTGTATGTGATAACGAACTTTACGGAACTTTATGTGGAAACTTTGAAAACCAAGTCAAAATGTCGGATACACAGGATTTGCAAAGGGCTATGGAGGGAATTGAACGACAGAAAAAGCGTCGTCAAGAAGACAGAGAAGCATTTGAGAAACACCTTAAGGAAATGGAAGCAGAGATGCAACAACGCTTAAAGAACGGAGTACCAGGTTCTCAGAATACAGAACCAACAATCGATGGAAGTCAACAACTGGAATTAGCAAGAGCTCTAAGTTCGTTAAGCGAAGCATTAAAAACCCAACGTGCTCCACAGGATATTCATCAATTAATCCCTTTAGCAAATAACCAAAATTGTGTACGTGAATTTTATGGGAATGAGGGACCAGAAAAAGCGCGAGTTTGGATAAAAGAATTAGAAAATTCTGTAACTTTATATCAGTGGACAGATCCAGTGGCGTTAAGTGTAGCAAAATCGCATTTGCAAAAAGGAGCTTGGAAATGGCTCATGACAAAAGGTAAACCGTTCAAACTTTCGCTGATTTTAAAAATATATTCAAAACAGCATTTACTTATGTACACACGCGAAGTGAAATGTTAAAGGTCATGTCGGCGCGAAATCAGAAACCTCAAGAAGTGATTCAGGACTATTTTCTGGACAAGGTTTGGGTGTGCCAAGGTTTAGATTTATCGGTACAAGAAATTCGCGACGAAGTTGCTGCAGGTTTGATTTCTCGGGATTTGGTGCATTATGTACTTGGACGTGACTATGGAACTACTGACGCAATGTTTCAAGATTTGGTAAAAGTTAATAAAATTCAAGACGATCGTAGAAATAGAGCTTGGGAGCTGCGTAATAATCGAAATTCGATAAGAGAATCGCGATCCCAAGAAAAGATTCAAGGGGGAGGAAATTCTGGGAATTCTAGGGATGTTGCGACGCCGAGCATCACATTTCCGCCATCAGAGGGAGCAACCAACCGGATGACAACAAAATCTACGGCAGGTAATAGTTCAAGAGGTAAATCTGAAGCTACATTAAAGTGCTATAATTGCGCACAGCCTGGTCATCTATCGCGCAATTGTACACAACCGAAGCGAGATTTTACTTGTTATATTTGCGGACGCACCGGGCACGTAGCATCGCGGTGTAATAATAGAGAAGGAAATTCGCGCGGTAACAGTTCTACACAGAGGGTTGAGATACACGAGGTTAAACTAGTTAGTACGAATATTGTGTCTAACTCTGGTGATAAGTTTGTACGCGAAATTTTGGTTGGATCGAGTCATTGTACAGCACAGATTGACATGGGTGCATCAGTTTGTACTGTAAAAGCGACAGTTGTTTTGCGAGAAGGTTTTATTGTGAAAAATACTCGTTCTGTGTTGCAGGAATTTGGGAATAATACGGTAGATTCACCCGGTACGATAAGTGAGTTGGTATATTTAGATAAGTTAAAGCCGCGAGTTATAACATTTACAGTGGTGCCAGATACAGCGCAGCAGCATGATATCATTTTAGGAAGACCTTTTACTGAGGCGCCCGACATATCGTATACACATGTAGGTTATGATCTCACCTTTGTTGACATTGATACAAGCGTTATACCGGAAAATAAAGTAAATCAAGCACGATCGTTGGAGCGTGTTGAATACGAACCAGATTCAGTAAATGTAATTACAATGGTTGTTAATGATATTGAAGTACCGTTACCCGTAGTAAATACTGATAATAAAACTAAGATAATTGAAGTAGGTAGTAAGGTTGGTGAGTCGATTTTAGCTATTGAAGAGATGAAACAGGTTAAGTCGCGATTAGAGTCAGTAACCTTAGATGAAATTATAATTGACACAGATGTTACTAGTAAACAAAAGAGTGAATTATTATATTTGTTGAATAATTACCGAACATGCATAGCTAAAAACATTTATGATGTAGGAAAAACGGATAAAATCACGATGAGTATAGATATAGATAAGGATGCGTCAATACAATCAAAGCCATATAAGCTAAGTGCCAAAGATAGAACAGATTTAAATAATATTATTGACGAATACAAGCGTGCTGGTATAGTCGCTGAGACTAACTCTGCTTATGCAAGTCCTGCATTTATCGTACGAAAGAGCGACGGAACACCGCGTATGGTAGTTGATTACCGTAAGTTAAATAAGGTAACTAAACCAGTACCTTATCCGATACCTAATCTAGATGATTTGTTAGAGCAGCTTAACGGAGCACGAATATTTATTACTTTAGATTTAGCGTCGGGCTATTTGCAATTACCCCTGGCTGAGTTGTCGAAGGATAAGACGGCATGTATAACAGAATCGCTGACTGGACAGTTTGAGAGGGCAATGTTTGGCCTTGCGAATGCTCCTCGCTATTTTGCGAAATTGATGGATATTGTATTAGGTACGGCGCGGAAGAAGGGATTTGTATTTCATTTCTTTGACGACATATGTATTTATGCACATAATTGGGACACCTTATTAAGGAATTCAGAGTATGTGTTAAGACTTCTTAAAGATGCTGGTTTAACATTAAACTTTGATAAATGTAAATTTGGAATGAAGCGTATTGAGTATTTGGGTTATGTACAAGGGGAAGGAACTATTCAGCCTGGAAGTCGAAAGATTTCAGCAATTGAACAGTTTTCGACGCCTAAAGACCGGCATGAGGTGCGGAGATTTCTTGGTTTGGCGGGTTTCTTCAGAAGATTTGTTCCAGAATTTGCTAATATAGCAAGACCACTTTCTACTCTGTTGAAAAATGATGTCATGTTTAATTGGAGTTCTGAACAGGCCGCGGCATTCCAAGAGATCAAAGCCAAATTATTAGCGAAACCTGTACTACGATTGTATAATTCGAAAGCGTACAAAACAGAGTTGCATACCGATGCATCTGCAGTAGGTTTCGATGCAATGTTGTTGCAATGCGATTTAGAGGGAGAGCCTTTAGGTTTAGTTTATGCGATTAGTCGTTGTACTACAGTACCTGAGTCGAAATACCATTCTAGTCGTTTAGAGCTTTTAGGAATAGCATGGGGTTTAGAGTGTCTCAGATCATTCCTCATTGGAATAAAATTTGTAGTTATAACAGACTGTCAAAATTTAGTACATCTAAACACTTGGAAAACGAAGAATGCTCAGATTTCGAGATGGATGAGTGAGATTTCGGAATTTGATTTGGAAGTAAAACATAGACCAGGCAATTTAATGCAACATGTGGACGCATTGTCTAGGGCTCCGATTAAAATTAATACTGTACAAATGTCTGCAGATAGTATATTGATTATTAATACGCGAGAAGGTGAAATTTTAAGTTTTCAACGTTCAGATCCTGCTATTTTAGAATTAATAAATATTTTTGAAAAGAATGTAAATATCCGCGACAAACATGAAAAAGCTAAGATAAGCAATTTTGTAATCAGAAACGGACTATTATATAAGTGTGTAACGCGTGATAGTAAGAAAAGGGAAGTGTACGTTGTGCCTAAAGCGATGCGAAAATCTTTGGTGATACGCTACCACGACCTTAAAAGTCATTTCGGTGTTGATAGAACTGCGAAAAGTATTGAAGAATACTATTATTTTCCCCGATTGCGAAATTATGTACGAGTACACATAAGCAACTGTTTGAGTTGTATATTAGCTAAGAAAAGAGTAGGACCAGGGCAAGGTGAATTACACCCTATACCACCGGGTAGACGACCATTTGAAATAGTTCATACCGACCATGTAGGTCCATTTCCCACAACGAAACGAGGAAATCAATATGTGGAATAATAGATAATTTAAAAAAATTTGTTACTTTAGAGGCTGTTAAATATGTAACTGCGATAAAAGGTGAAGACGTTTGGAGAACAAACTAATTCAGGATGGCCGAATGTTAGGTTATAAGTTAGATGGCGCTATGTCTAGAGAGAGATAGGAGAATGTCGCGCTAACTATAAGGTAATGTAGAGTGGCGGAATAGACATTCGGTTGCTGACCGCCAACGCAGTTAGACGGGCAACGTTATGTGAGGCAGCTAGCTGCGTAATTGAAAATCTAATATAAATAAAAGAACATTTGTACTTGGCCTAGTTTGTGTTTATTTACCACCATTAATATTTTTTTTATATTTATACATTTTCTATAATAAATTCAATTATTATTTACTGAACATAAAGATAGTGAGTGTGTGTGTGTTTATTAATATCCTGACAACAAAACGGCTATTTATTTCATAATTTGAAATAAACGAGTGCAGAATTGGAATTTAAGAGGGTTAAGAAGAAATAACATAGCGTGACTTTAAAGATTATGAGCAAGGTCATTTTAAGGTCACTTCTAAATGCACCTTGCTGTAACAATGAAGTTAGATAAATAGTTTCTTTCGAGTATTTACGCTACTTACATGTTTTGAAATAATTTTTCAATGACCATTAATGTCGCATCTGAGTTTGAGTGGTTATTAAGGTCCCACCTGACCTGTGTCTTAAGTACATTTTCTAACGTAAAAGCATTTGCTCTTTCGATTTCCGACATTAAAATATTAGGTTCCTATTAAAAAAAAAGTTGACCTTTAAATGACCTTGAGGGGCAAGTTCAAGGTCATAAGCGAGATCACTATTGAATTTCTCATTTTGAGTTGATGAAGAAATGTCCTTATTATCATTGGAAGGTATTTTATCTTTTCTCTAAAATACCCAGACCTTGTTTAAGTTGAAGTGACTTTTGCGTAACCACCAAGGTCATACCTAATCTACAACCTGAGTACATGTTTGTACGTAAAATTTCCCGCTCTTTCGATTGCCGTTGTCAAAAATAGGGGCTCCCATTCGAAAAAAAAGTTGACCTTGAAATGACCTTGAAGTAAAAGCTCAAGGTCAATGCCAAGGTCACCATTGGATTCCCCGTTGAAAGTGACTACAGGAATGACCTTAATTTCTTCGGAAATTGTTGTATCTTAGGACTTACTGGGGTGTCCCGGAACTTTCCGGACAACCTGTATAAATTATTGTAGTGCGGATAGTCCAATAAGTTTTGAAGAGGCTATAAGAAGTAATGAATCTACGTTTCGGAAGGAAGCGACGAATAAAATAAGGAGAAGTTTGAAGATTAATAAAACATGGATTTTAGTTGAAAAACCTAAGATTGAAACGGTATTAGATTTAAAGTGGATTTTTACTAAGAAAGCTGAAAATGTGTATAAAGCGAGAATTGTTGTAGGGGAATATCAACAAACAGATGTATTGGATGATATTTACTCACCAGTTGCGAAAACCCAAACTTTGAAAGTGTTGTTATCGTATTGTTGCCAAAATGGATTGCTTGCACAGCGATATTTGACTTACTAAATTAAATAAGTTTAATTATCTGTGTGTTTATTTGCGGAACTCTGAAGCTATAATATCTTAAAAAGTCAACTCCAATTCATTCATAGTACCTAGTGTATATTACATTCGCGAGACGAAGAAGGGTTATAAGTAAAGGATAGAATTGTGAGTACCTATGTTCTAACGAAAGAGATGTTCATGGTTGGATTATAGGATAGCAATCAAACATCGGGGGACTGGTCCTAACAGTTACACAGTAATTCCTTCAAATGTTCTTTATTCTTATAACTGTTGGGCTGAAAGATGCATTTTGAAGTTTTTCAGGTATAGATTTATGCCTGCTGGAATTAAATTCCTTCTGGTACTTGAGGTGAGTTTTTATGCAGTAATAAATCTTAATATGTTTCTAACCTTATATATTTATAATTAAAATAATAATTAAGTTACAAATACTGTAGCTAAATTTTTCGATTTCCTTCTTTTTATTGTGTAAATTTTAGTCGTACTTTTTATTTTAATATTAAATAGATATATACTTTAAAGTAAATATTAAACTATAATGGTTCATTCTAATCAATATTTTACTTAGGTGAATTTTATTTTTATCAATAGAACATGTTATATTGTGGGAACCAACCTCACCCGAGCAAGCGAGTAGCGCCACTGGCGCACAAACAAGCGAGCGAGTTTACATGTAAATATCTCTGCGCAGGCATCATACCAAAACCGAGCCAATGTGCTAAGCACTGTATCTCCAGTCAGTCAGACCAGCTCCGACCAACCTACTGAATAAACCACTTCAACAGAACAAACAAGTCTTATTTTATTCTCTTCTCTCCAGCTACAACATCTCAGGGAGTCGCGCTCCCACATTTGTGACCTCGATAAGAACTTTTCCAACAACATCTTCACGGCACGGACTCGGCAGCATTCAGCAGCATAGCAGCGGCAAGTACATCGCAAGTCTTGACGCCATTTTGATTCTGCCGACTTGGCGCGCAGGCCACGCGCTAAGTCTTTCGCTGCCTACAACACATTGCTGCCGCGCCGTCTTTCCGGCCGCACCACCTTCTACAAGGAGAGAAGCTACAAGGAGGTTCGAGCTTCGCTTCCTGCGACCACGTCCAGCTTCGCCCAAACGCTTACTCGCGGCCCAGCCTCGAGCCTCCTTTGAAGCGGCGTAGTAGTACTTGAAGTAAATACCTTCACACTATATTTGCAAGGTTCAACATATAATTCGTGACCGCGTGTAAAATCACGTATCATATTTTTGCTCGTGTGTCTTTCGACGTTTTCTAATTAAATTCAGTTAAGCACACGTAAATTGAGCAAACGCTCACGGCATATTTTTTAGTCTCTCAATAAAAACAGCAATTTTCATATAATTGCTTTCGGCCGAATTTTAAAATTCGCTTTAAATCAACGGTAGCGGCTAGCTTCCAGTTGACTTAGCGTCGCCAAATGGCGACTCAGTAATTAATTTTCACGGCCGTTTTTGAGGAGCATCACCGCATTGTCTACCTCATCATCATCTCCTAATAAGATTTTTATATTATAACGTCGCGGAGTGCGAGGAGTCGGCCTACTGGCGTTTTATTTTTAATCTCATTAATTTTTTAATTTTTCAGTAAAACGTTGTTTTAAATGTTAATACAACGGGCTCCTTTGTCTTGCGTTGTCGGAAGTGCTGTGCTTGTCGAGTTCTTATAATCTTTTACGGCGCACACAACTGGCAATCAGCGGTCGGAGACACCCGTTGATTTCAATTGTTTTTCAATATAGATTTTTCTAGCATGATTTTTCAACGCCGGTAGAACCGATTTTAGACTACAATTTTAATATTACTTGTATCATGAATTTTATTTAATATATTTTTCTGTAACAATATAATTTTTACATTTTGACTTATATTTATTTTATATATCATTTTTTAATAAAGAGGAGATTTATCGTCTCATTTTTCTGTGGCATAGTCATTTTATCAATGAGAAAATCTCTTATTATTAATTCGTGGTGTGCGGGCATTTCAAAGTGTCTCGTCATTGATTCCCAGTAATCCTTTATGCGAGCACTGAGAGCAGCACAAACCCCACGAATATATTAATTTTTAATTTTTTAAATCCACTTTCGTTAAGTCTCTCTCTTTCATATTGTGTCTAACGTCGAAAAATTCGTTCTCCGATAATCTTTCTTTTATTTATGCTTGTATTCGGAGGGAAACTCTTAGTGTTACAACTTTCGACCACCTGTGCTCTTTTCCAGCTGCACACGAACGAGTTAACCAACGGTGCAAAAGCACTTAATTATTCTTATTTTTATATTTATTGGAGGACGGTTTTCTGACGTTCTAATATATTTATTTATGTATATATTATTTCTAAGTAATTTTAAGAGCGACATTTCCTCACAGCGACTGCTCGGTAAATTTTGTCATTGATTTATTGTACCCCAGCGACCCTCCGTCTGAGAAATATGTTTAAGTCACCTCCCAAAATGAATTTTCAACAAGAAAATAATTCGGTAAATAATTCGGGAGATAACTCCTCAGTCCCTCAAAATAACGCGGGATTTAATCTTACTGGTTACTTGAGCGGGGCGATTACCACGGGGCAAAACGGTGATAACCCCAAGCGGTCTTTATCTGCGAGTAATTTAAGCGAGGCTACGGAAGTCATTTTGGATAGAGTATCAGCTGCTGATAATCAGGCTACAGTCGATACAGCGCTAGACGCTTATAGCAAAGATCTTGTACATAAATTTGATCAGTGCAGATTTTTACAAATGAATTCAACGGCCTTTAACAGTTCGTCAACTATTCCTCGAAAAACTTACGATAAAATGGAACAAACGTTATGCAATAAAATTAAACTCATACAGAAAAATCATGATGAACAACTATGGACCTTTGCGTTAGAAATTAAAAATTTAAAAGCCTTATTGTCGGATTCACGCAATAATTTTAATCCAGTAACCTCTTACGAACAAAATTCAGCCACATCAATGCAAAATTTAAGTTTAACCACAACAAATAATCAAGCCATATTTAATCCCCTATTAACTTATAGTCTGACTAATGCGCATAGCCAAACAGTAACGACTTCAACACAAAATTTAATAAAAAATCGTCTGCCCAACAATAACCTATTTAACCTTTCCGTCGATAATAATACAAACTGTAGACTGACACACAATAATCGTGACCCTACGACTACAATTCAAACGAGCACAACAAATACATTAACCTCTAGTAGACCTAGCAACAGTGCTCGATTTATACAAAGGCCTAACGCAAATTTCAAACAAATAAATATGTCCTTCTGGCAGCATGACCCAACTACTTGGTTCGAAATGTATGAGTATCAACTACTCGTTCAAAATATTACGGACGACAATATTAATCTTATACCTACTCTAAATCAAAATATTTTAACAGAAATATCGGGCAGCATTAAATTACTGCAACCAAATAACCGTTATGAAGGAATTAACAATGTTTTAGTCAAAAAATATACCGAGTCTGAAGATGCTAAATTGCAAAGATTATTTAAATGTGTCCCCATGGGCACACGTAAGCCCTCGGAATAATTGCACGAACTGATCGGTCTCGCGGGAGGAGAGATGCCACGCTCTCTGATTTTAAAAGCTTGGAAAGCAAACTTACCTTCAAATATACGTGTATTTTTAATCAACGAAGTCACACCAGATAATGAAGCTACCGTAGTTGCATTGGCAGACCAAGTGCATGCGAATCTTTACGAAAAAAAAAATCAAGTTGAGAAATAAAACAAGTCGATGCACAGTTTTTCACTGAGGCAATAACAAAAATAGATGCTGTAATTAAACACAATAATAACCGAGATAATCGCGCTTCTCTTAAAAAAACTAGGGAACGTGTTAAATGATTTGGATAATGAACGCAGCATCAATACAAGCAGAAAACATTATTGCCTCTACCATGCGAAATTCGGTAAAAGAGCATTCAAGTGCGTCAAACCTTGATAGACTTCATTCCTAAAAATTATTCCTCGTGTAAAAAACAAATTCATAAAAACGATGAAAAAAGCAGCCCAGAAGAATCGTTAAACTAAAGGTTCGGCACATTATGGAGACAAATGTCGCCGAAAATAAATCTATACGTCTCCACGTTAAAGATATAAATACAGACGAGATCTTTTTGATCGATTCTGGGGCGGAAATATCTGTTACTCCTAAACCACGTGATTTTTATAACAAAAAGTCTAATATTAAGCTATACGCCGCGAATGATACCATCATTAATACGTATGGTACGCTGCGCAAAAAACTTAATTTAGGATATAAACAAGAATTGCTTTGGACCTTCGTGGTCGCAGACGTACTCTACTCCATCCTTGGAGAAGACGCTCTAAAACATTTCCACTTATTGCCTGATCTACATAAAAAGCAACTAATTAATGCTAAAACCCGTGAAACTATACCGGGGATTAATAAGGCAGTCCATAATTTACAAATATCACTTTTAAATCCTTAAAATAAGTATGCGCACATTCTAAATAAATTTCCCGCGGCAATAGGCATTGACAAATCCAAACCTCTTAAGTAAAGAGGCATCTATCATTACATTAAAACTTCTGGTCCACCGTGCGCCCAAAGAGCGCGACGTTTACCCCCTGAAAAACTCAAGATAGCGAAACGCGAATTTGAAAAATGGTGTAAATCGGGCATCTGCAGACCCTTAAAAAGCCCTTGGGCAACTCCAATACACATGTTATTAAAAAAGAACGGGGAATGGAAAATCTGCGGAGATTATCGTAAGTTAAACGAGGTTACGGTTCCGGATAGGTACCCTATACCTAATATACACGACTTTTCCGCTAAATGGAAAAACCATATTTTCCGCGCTTGACTTAGAAAGTGCATTCCTTCAGATTCCAATTTTCCCCGATGATGTGCTTAAAACGGCAGTCATTACACCTTTCAGTCTCTACGAATTTTTGGTCATGTCATTTGGCTTTAGAAACGCGTCGCAAACTTTTCAGAGACACGTCAATTGGGGGATTTAGACTATGTTTTTGCCTATATTGATGATATACTAATAGCTTCTGCCTCTCCCAAAGAGCATGAAACACACTTAAAAACAGTGAGTGAAAGATTGAAAAATTTTCATTTACAACTCAATTTAAATAAATGCATCTTCGACACGAATGAGTTAGTCTTTTTGGGTCACATTATCAATAAAGACGGTCTTAAACCAGACCCCAAACTAGTGGAAGTTATCAAAAACTTTCCCAAGCCTCATACTACAGATGAATTGCGCAGATTTCTAGGCTTAGCCAATTTTTATAGACAAACGACACCTCGGGCGGCCGAAACGCACAGACACTTACATGCTTTAATTAAGGAAAACAAGAAAAGGGACAAAACACCCATCATATGGAATATTGACGCGGAAAATGCCTTCCAAAGGATTAAAAACGACATCGATAACACAGTCAATTTAGCTTACCCGTCTGAATACGCGGAGTTGTGCGTTACGTCCGATGCTTCGGATTTCGCCATGAGGGCCTCCTTGGAGCAATTTATCAGTGGAAAGTGTCAGCCACTGGCATTCTTCTCCAAAAAATTTACACCCCCACAAACTCGCTACTCTACCTATGATCGCGAACTTACGGCTATATACGAAGCATTAAAACACTTCAATTATTTTTTGGAAGGTCGCTCCTTCAAAATTTACACAGATCATAAACCTTTAATTTATGCACTCTCGCAAAATCCGGATAACTGTCCGTCCATCCGCGCTCGCAGGCTGTCGTACATCGCATAGTTTAATACCGAAATCTGCTATCTGCGGGGTGAAGAAAACCTAGTCGATGATTTTTTTATCCCGCATCGATCCCTCTATCGTGACAACCACTTTCAATTGGCAAGATGAAGCATCGAACGGTGAACCCTTTGTCAGGAAAACTCTTGCAGCCATTAGCACATTTCATTTTCCAACCTTTTTTACGCTTGAAAAAATTTCTCGCGAGCAACAGAGCGATGAGGAATTAAAAACGATTTCCGAGGATCCTTGCCATCCCTTAAAATTAACCAAACTACGTTGGGGACCCAAACGCGTGTCTGTATGCTGTAATTTTTACGCGAAGATTTTTAAAGCTTTTATTCCCCAGACTTTAAGACGAGAAATTTTCAATTTATTTCATATTAACAATGCACACCCGTCTGCTAGGATAACGGATAGGCTTATCAGGCAACACTACGTATGGCCTAACATGAGCAAAGATATTAAAAAATGGTGCAAAACTTGCACGGATTGTCAACGCTCATGAATTTCCAAAGAAAATAAACTGTTACCTTCCCACTTCGTAGTGCCCGACGCGAGATTCGCACACCTGCATATTGACATCTTTGGCCCCTTACCCCCAAGTGAAGGCTACAAATATCTATTAACCGTGATAGACAGATTTTCGCGCTGGCCAGAGGCAGTCCCTCTTTTCGACATTTCAGCACCAAACATTGCACGCGCATTTTTTGACACCTAGGTGTCACGCTTTGGTGCACCGATCACTCTCACAACAGATCAAGGACGAAAATTCGAGTCGCAATTATTTAATTCACTATTAGAATTGATCGGTAGTCAGCGCTCACGTACAACGGCCTACCATCCAGAATCAAACGGTATTATAGAACGATGGCACAGACAGCTAAAAACAGCGATAATGTACCTGACACAAAATCCTGACTGGATTAAAATTCTGACGACCGTTTTGCTAGGGCTATGTACTAGATTGCGCTTGGACACAGACGGCAGTCCGGCGGAACTTGTGTACGGCACAAAATAGGCAATACCGGGCGACATACTAAAATTTCGTGACTTAACCACACACGGTGACACCTAATAACCTTTTTAACTGAATTTAAAGCATACATGTCAAGGATTAAACCCTGAGTCAGGGTCGTAAAACCCCCATTAATTCAACCTTACACAGGTCCCCATAAAATTATATCCCGACACTCAGACGGTCACACCTACACGATAGAAAAAAACGGAAAACATATACTCGTTAATGAGCAACGTTTGAAACCAGCTCACTATTTGGCAGATGAATTCAATCATTTTGCACAAAACGCAAGCACGAACCTCAATACTATTGCGGAGGGAAGGGCTCTGCAAGGTTTCCTCTCGCCCGAGATGGACTTGCCCTCTAAAAATATCGCGCGCAAACTCGCTAACGATGCTGAAAGCATCTCAATTCATTTTCAAAATAACAATCTAAATTCAAGCGCTTTGACTTCCCCCACTCGAGATACCAGCAAGTCCGAAAAATCTGAAAATGCAAACGGACCTGGTAGCTCTATTGCACAAGCACAGGAGCGTGTGAGCAGCTTCGTACGCAGATCGACGCTGGGAGATGAGGACTGCGACATTGGTACATTCCTCACTCAATATACCACTTCTGACGATGATCTGGTGGCCAGCGCACAGCCACAGAGCGAAACTGACGACATAGCAATTATGAACGAAGTGCAACTTACGCAAAGTAGGGCCGGTGCAGACTCTCGCGATTGCAACCGCAAGGTTATTGACCAACCAACAACTAATAATAAGAAAAGGAAATTCATTCCAAATATATATAAAAAAAAAAAAAAAACTAGAATCAATCCATAAAAATAAAATTAAAAAAGGAACTAAAAAAGTCAAATTTAACGACATGGGCAATACCAGATATGTATATAAATCCTCGCACTCAGCCCCTAAATTCCATTATAAACGTAATAACAATTATTTTGAGAGCAAGCTGGAGGAAATAATCAGCTCCTTGAAAAAAGCAGTACATTTATACCAATGCAAGGAAATTCTTGCTCATCCATTTTCCAGAGCTCCCTCTGGCCCAGCTTGCTCGAAGCCGTGAATGGTAGCCCATGCAGATGGCGGACCTCCAAAGACTTTTAAATATTATAGTAGGCGATTCGGAGTGCAAAAGGAGGCCGCGGTCTCTCATGGGCGTTAATTTGCGAGGTGCTGTGCTAACTCCGACAGCACTCGAGACGCTGTTACGGTCCTTCTCCATCAAGGACATTATTATAGGGAAGACCACCGGGCTCTTCGAGAGGACCGCTTGTCTCGAGGGTGTCGAGTACCTGGCAATCTACGATAACCTTATCTACGATAATTGTCACCTGTTATAGCGACTTTAGTAATGGAAAAATTGGAAAGTATTGCTTTGTCTAAGTTGATTTTTCCACCAATTATTTTCAAAAGATATGTTGATGATACTTTTGCAGTTGTACCTGAATGTTTTGTGGACGAAATGGTGGATGCGTTTAATTCTATCCATGATAGAATTAAAGTCACAAAAGAGGTCGAGTCAGTTAACACAGGCCCACAAAAAAAATAAAAAGGTCTGTGCAGTTAACCAGACCTATGATTTCTTGTGTATTTTTCGACGCTGAATCTGAATTTGCAATAAAAAATAGGGTCCAGCTACATATTTGGGGGTTTTCCATGAAAAACTTCATTTTTTTCGATTTTTTCATGGTTTTTCTTAGATTAAAAAAAAAATAAAGAAAAATTTAATTTTTTTGACCTCAGAATCGAGTTCTACGGAAAAAAGTACATCGAAACCATGTTTCAAATTTTTTTTTTAATGAAATTCTAACCCACCATAGGCGGTGAAACGACTGAAAACTGTGAAAAGTCAAAATTTGCTTTAAATTTGATTAAAATGACATTAAAACCAGGTTTTACTATCTTAAAACAGTTTATATACACTGAGAATACTCTACTGGGGGTTTTGAGGTCGCTGGTCACGAATTTGATGTCAATTTTCCCAAAAGACAACTCCCAGTAGGCATAAGTGGACAATAAACGTGATAAATTGACCGTTTTTTCGAAAAATCGACATTTTGGATAC
>UELV01176028.1:0-29808 GCA_900490015.1 Megastigmus stigmatizans | reverse complement strand
GAGAGAGAGAGAGAGAGAGAGAGAGAGAGAGAGAGAGAGAGAGAGAGAGAGAGAGAGAGAGAGAGAGAGAGAGAGAGAGAGAGAGAAAACCCAGTGTCGCAGCGTCGATAATTATATAGTGGAAACGTCGATATCGGCTAAATACTGGTCGTTGTATCTAGACTTGCACCTATACCACTTGCACCGCGTGACACGGTTACTCTGACCCCCTGCTGTTGCCGCTGCTGCCGCTGCTACCGCTACTATACTGCGGCGGCCTCGCACTGCAATTTCTAAGTTTGGTAACAGTTGCCTCCAGGTTTCAGCCGTTTGTAGGTTCTCCCTCTGTATCTATCGAGAGAGGAAAGTTTGAAAATGAGAGAGAGAGAGAGAGAGAGAGAGAGACGGAATTAGCGAGGCGACGTAAGCACCAGGTCATTCGATAAAGAAATGGACTCTCTGTTTGCAATTTGAGCCCGCGGCAAAGGGGAAAATCCTCTTGATCTTGCGATCGCGTGATGAACGGGGGACTCGTCGGTCGAATGATACGCTTATGTGCGCCCGCTTCGAGAATCGACGGGGTTACACAAATTGACTCTCTCTCTCGTCGATTATTGCCTTTATGCTCTTGTATTATAGGCGAGATTGAGCATTTTTCAAGATCTGCGGTGTATGTACACGGAAAAATACTTTTGAGAGTTATAGGGGGGACGATATTCGGTTGTGCGACTGCGGATGGAAAAAGAAATAGTCTATTCCAGCGAGAGAGAGAGAGAGAGAGAGAGAGAGAGAGAGAGAAGGAAAGTAATAAGGGTGGAATATAAGGTGGACCTACGAGAGGTGGATGAACGATGAGTTATTGGATTGATGAAAAGGAGAGTGGCTGCTCTCGAGGAGTGTGTGTATATATACCTTTGTACTCGGCGAATGATTGCCCGCATTTTTCATTGTCTTGCGCGTCGCTGCTCTCATTTATTATATCGCTATTGAATTATTGATTTTTCATAAGGCTTCGATAATATGCTGCGACTTGTGTATACCGCAAAATTTGGCATTTCTATATATTTATAAGATATAATCTTTTGTACACTCAGAAAACTGTATTTCAAAAATTATTGAATTTTGTATATATGTATACTTATATAAAAATTGTATTCTAAATCTTGAATCTCTGAACATTCATTAATAATGTACATACATTAAAAGCACACATAATATATATACATAAATCGCACGTATCTTTGAGATCATATATGTTCTGTAATGAATTTTATAAATAACGCTATATACAAGCAAACAGTTTCAATTTACAAACGATGACGAAAGCGTGCAATATCTTCGCACGATATTGCAATTAAAAAATATATAAAATAAACGTGTTTGTTATAAATTATATACGAACAGTCTAACAGTCGAGTAATTTACGAGGCACGCATAATTAACGTTGCGCGCGCTCGCGTATATATATATAGAACAGCGAGAGAGAGCGTGTTAATAATGCAAGTTAATTAATGAATAAATCAAAAACTTAGTTATAAATTTGCTCGAGCCACCATATACCTAAATCTCGAGCAAATATTATATAGATGCGTCGCGTCGATGGCCGGCTGTTCGAAATTGTCCAATTTCATCGGGATGTGAACAAAAGACTCGGAGCAGCGCATCCATTTCCATTCGTCTGAATGGGAAATTAATCAAACTATTATATATATATATAATATACGTCCGAATGTAAAACACTAAATGAAACCCCTGCGCTGTGCTGCTCCTGTTTGTATGAAAAAAAAAAATAATAAATGAAATTTCCGAGATTTTCATCGCTCTCGGACTTTGTATTTTATATATATATATATACGAGAAGGTAAAGAAATATCAACGATTTAAAACGATTGAGCGCTCACAAAACGGGCCATTTGAATTTGTAATTTAATGCATTTTTCTCGTTCTCTCTCTCTCTCTTAGGCCCCAGCTCGTCCCAGTCTTTTGCCCACCTCCTACTCCACCCCTTCGAAATAATTCAAGACAATTCCCGCGCTTAAGCTGGCCGTCTTTCAGCGTCCCCCGCAAGACGCAAAAAAGGTCAATTACAATGAAATCTGCTAAAAAGGCCATGGGGGTGGAGAGGAGGAGGAGACGCGAAGACCCGTCTCTCTCTCTCTCTCTCTCTCTCTCTCGACGAAAGGCAAGAAATAACAATACTAATATACAGTAACGACGGCGGCAATAGCTGGATAGCTGGGTGGAGTAGCGCCGAGAGATCTGAAGATAGAGAGGGCAACATTTCTCTCTCTCTCTCTCTCTCTCTCTCTCTCTCACTATCGCTCGCGCGTCTTTATCCCCTCCCCTCCACGACTGCTCTCGCTCCCCATACTCCTCTTCGTTCCTTCAGCTTCCTCCTTTCACGGCCCTGCGTTCGCGCAGAAAACCCTGAGAGAGCTAAAGCTTTTCCACCCTCCACTTGTTTTCCTTCCATCTCCCTTAGTTAATTTTTGTTGTCTCTACCGCTTCTCCGATCTTCCCTCTCGCTCACCTCTCTATACACATACATACATATATATAAGCCCTCGAGAAAATCCTCCATCTTTTTCTCTCATTCGCTGTCAACGCGGGAGCCTCTCTCTCTCTCTCTCTGTCTCGCTCTCTGTCTCGCACACATGCTACACGTCGTAATAACGAAGGTTCCCATTCCACCTCGTCGTCGTGGCTGCACACTTGTTCCTCGCTCTCCCGGTATCGCGTGTGTTTTTTTCTCTCCCTTTTTGGCCCGTAATGCGGGCGAACGAGGAAAAGCCCGTGGTGGTCCCCCCACCTCCTGATTGCCCTCCCCGCTTCAAGCCGACTATACAAGATGTATACCCCGCACGAGCGCAGCAGCGACACGTATATATATGTCGTCCGTATACATATAACAGAGAGAGAATATGGCTTATATGTACATATACGCGAGAGTCATCAGACTCACCCTCTCAGCGATGCTCTAGCGTGTCCATAACTCGGAGGAAGGCGAGCGCCTAATACTTTTTTGCCTGATGTGACTATTCGTCCGCGCACGGGATATCCCCGTGTGTGTGTATACAGTCAGACACGGACTACCGTCTCTGGCTCGATCTCGATTTCTACGAATAAAGCTCCTCCGGCTGAATCGCAGCAGCAGAAGTTTTACGTTTGTGCGAGCGAGCGAGGGACTATACGTAGTCCTGGTCCCCCCACGAGTAGCTCTGCTTACCTATACACGCGGGAGGAATCGAAAATTTTACGACGGACATTGGGCGCGAGGAAAATTGTACGGGTTTGACACCCTCCATGTATAATGGATTCGTATATATATATATATATATATATGTTATAGCTCGGCTCTCGATCAATTTACGCTTCGGCTGTATCGACGTGTTTTATATTATATGGATCACACGAAGCGCGGTAAACTTGTGTCCGTTGAGTGAAAGTTGATTTTGCGAATGTCTTCTTTTCCGGATTGAAATAATCCACGCGATGATTTTATTCGCGCTAAATTATAAAGTATTTGAGTCTCTATATTAAAACAATTTGTGTCAGAGGAAACTGAAGACATAAGAGTTGGATTAACAAATTAAATATTTAAATTTCATTATATCTTATTGGGATGTCAGAATTAAATTGACTTGAATATTTTTTAATATTTTAACACATTAAATCGATATCGAACGAAACACGTATTTTATAGTATATGTGATCGGTTTACGTATATAATTTGAAGTATTGTTATTTTTAATAGATTGTATACTAAAAACGTATAAATTATTTTAAAGTTCAAATTTTACAGAATTCCGGTTTGAATTCAAATTATTCACGTTCCGCAGCTTGATTTTTCATCAATTCCAAATCCATTAGATTGAATATATTAAATTTAATTTACGCGAACGCGAACCGCTAATGCAAAAAAGCTAATTAATATAAAACTACACACGAATCCACATAAATTACAGTCGCTCAGCGAGCATTACTATTTCAAACTTTTAAAAACCCGCCGTAGTACGATAAAGGTATAATATTTATTGCGTGCTAATCACGAGCCGAGGAAAGTATTGATTTTTCACGCAATGATTATTCGAATCACGATATGCTACTATAACTTAGAAACACATTCTCAGATTACTGTTGGATAAAGCTGCTAGTGAAAAAAAAAGAAAGAAAAAAAAAACAACAGTCAGCCGTGTGTGCATGTTTTCAACTTTCGCACGCGACGTCGCGATCGCTTTGCCTCCATTTTTCCTAACAACAACATTGTGTGTATACTGAATCTGTTAACATTTTCACATACCAATTTATTTCGCACGCGTCATTAGCGAGCGATATAATTTATGAGAGAGTTTTGAAAAAACGAGGCTAAGAGCCGCTGTTCCGTGATCGCAATAATGGCCTGGTACTCGGGTACGAAGTTCCGATCTTCTCGCGCCAAAACTATCTGGAAACAGATAAATAGTTGTAAAGTTCGAGATTAAAATTTTCTTACGTCCGATGCCTCTCTTATCACTACGGTAAGAATTCATGCTTGAACTTCTGCAGTTTGGATATGTATACTTCCACCTTTTAATACTAATTTCATTCTTCTATATAGAAAAAAAAATGTGCGATAACTTTTCTGTATACATCCTCTAAATCGCATTAAGTCAATTATTCAGAAAAGAGAAATTCAGGTTGCGATTCAAATATATTCATAAATAGCTCGACACATAGAATTTTACAGTATTATTAATCTTTTACACAGCTTGATCACGGTAACGATGTCATCTGGCGAAGTAACACAGCAGCAGCAGCAGCAGCAACACGCAATTCATAATCAAAGAAAGGCTCTTAATTTCCTCCCTAATCCCCTCTGGCTTTGATTTATCCATTTCCCCATAAAAAACTGGTCACATATTCGCCGAGCCGAAGTAGAAAGGCTCGAGCGCGCGCAAAAAGTCCGCTGCAAGAAATCCGACATACACACATATATATACACGTGGCAATCCGATATAAATCCGCGCGAAATGTACCGAGGCAGCCGCCATTCGTCATATTCCTCCGAGCGACGAAGGACCAAAAAAAAAAAAGTGTGCGGGCCATGCCAAGGCATTACATACAGATATATACATATGATGTGTATAGGCGAGTGGCGCGAGATACATATATACGCGCTGTGAAAAAAAGTGCGCGTAGACGAAGAAACAGCTTCGGTTGAGCCCTCGGTGTCTGGCATTTACAGCGTTGGGACGATCCGCAGCTACGTTCGTATAACGCACAATAGCCCCTCCTTCGTCTTGCTTATTATTCCCGAAACGCGAGAGAAACGCCGGGCTTTTCCACGAGCTCCCCCCACTCCCCACTCCCCACGAGCGATGCGATCCTGATAATCCGTGATTAATGGGCCTTTTCTCTCTCTCTCTCTCTCTCTCTCTCTCTCTATGCTCAAGGTGCATTATACACGTCTGATGCCCGCGCGCTCTTACATTTGGAAGAGTTTCCGCTTTTTCTTCCCTCGTATATACGAGACTTCTGGATGTTATTTTATACCACTGTCTGTCTGTCTACGTTTCTCCGTCGGACACGACAAGCGATCGGTGTTTGTGTACATATACGTATAATATCGCGCGTTGTGTATACATGTATCGTATATATATCGTGGGCCACTACTCGTAATTTATAATGGAAAAATTTGCATAAGGCGAGAGTGTGATAGATATGTTGCTTTTGTGGAGGGCTAAGGGAGAAATCTATGTAAGAATCTCGTGTTGTGCCGCGGCGGCGACGCTGCGAAGTTTGATTTATGATTGCCGTGCCTTCGTCTCTACTCTCTAGCAAAGGTGCGCGTCATTCGTACATAAATATTTTTCACCATGTGAGAAATGATATTTACACTGATATGAATATAGCATTATCGATTGGCCTTGTATATGTAGCTGAGATGCTACAAAGCTGATGTGCTTAAAAAAGAAATTTCGATTTAAATCTTTCGTTTTCCATCTTGAATTGGCAGTAATTCTTTTATTGATAAATAAAAATGATCCATATATGTATATCAGATATAATAATGCAATAATAATTCTTTTACCCTGTGCAGAAATTCGATTTGATTAATATTGGATTTGTAGCATAAAATTACATTTATTAAACCTTAATGTGTCGATCAGATTTTCTCATTGACAAACGCTTCGTTTTAATTCCATTTTCCGCGAAAAATAATTATCCAGATCTTTCACAACATTTTTCTGGGAAACGATTTTTATTAAAACTGTTTAAATTAACGCTTTGATTAAAATATTCGGCTCGTGTGCGCACAAATCAAAGGGAAGTTATGAATCTCTTTGACTGTATCGGCATGAAGAAAATTGATGCGTTTAATTGAAAAAAAAAAGTCCAGTCGGATAATAACCCAATAGTAGAAGGTTTTAATGAATTTGCATTTGATAACAAAAAAGTGCGCATATATTTCAGTACGATATTCTACAAAACAATAGCGAGATACGTAATTAACGTATTTCTCGTAAAAGCAGATATAATGGATGGCGCAAAGATGAGGTCGACATAAAGTTCGCGCGCAATCAAATTAGTCGGTAATGCGAATCTCGCGTTGAACATGCAAGACCGCCGCCGACTACAATAATCCCTCGAAACGTAATCCTCAATCATCTAATGAACTCGTGAGGCTTACCTATACCAGTGTCTTAATTTAACCATAGAAACGTTCGGTTCGATGTCGCGTGTGTGAAAGTCTCTCAGTCTCTCTCTGTCTGGGCTCGCGAGGAGGAGCGAGAAAAAAGCGCGTGAGAATGCATTAATTTTTCCTCCACGCCAGGCATTCATCACTTCTGACGCGTCTCCGTTTTTGACGCAAAGCATACACGTGCTGTCGGGCGCTTCTCTTTCCTCCTCCTCCTCCTCCACACACACACACGCTATATGGATTATTCTATTTCCGTATGGCTCGAGCTTCTTTATCCATAAATAACTGTATCACAAACATTGGTATATCTCGTCTCTGCCGCGGCTCTCACGCGTTCCTTTCTCTCTCTCTCTCTCCCTCTCTCTTTCTCTTTCGTCCCTTCGTTTTCGCTTTGACACACACACACACACACACAGAGTAGAGAGAGAAAGAGTGTGAGAGAGAGTAAGGGAGTCGCGCAATCTCGGACTTTCAAAGTGCATACATCGTCGCCGGTGCGGCGGCAGCCACTTGTACTCCTTTATTCAACGAACGGTTAGTCCGCAAATCCGCTTTGCTCCTCTATCTCGCCTCCTCTTCTTCTTCCTCCTCTCTCTCTGTCCCTCTTTCTCTCCTTCTCTCTTTCGCACTCGCGCTTTTGACCCTTTGTCTTCTTACTACGGTCTGTGTATTTTTCTCCTCCTCCCTAATCGCTTATCTCCTCTCATACTCTTATGCTCACGATTTTTCTTTGGTTTTATCTCCCCGCGACGCTTTTTCCTCTTTAATTCGCTTTTCCCGCGCGCGTATCTGTTGGTTTTTGTCCTTTTACTTATTTAACTGCATCTCGAAATGGCTTTACGGCTTTCAACTCCCTCATCTTTTTTCTTGAATAAAATTATGCAATGCTTTTAACGTGTACATCGCATTCAATTAAATATAAATCAGAAAATCCTAAAAAATTTATAGAAACTTTCGTTAAATTTAAACTTCTGCTAAATTGTCGTATAACTTATCTAACATTTTGAGCTTTTAGCTAGACACACACACAGAACATTTCAGTACAAAAATTTTCAGCTACTCGGACCTCGAAAGCGCACATCTCCTGAATAAATTTCAACGGAGCAACAACAGACGGTCGACACTCCCGTTAACATTACCTCCAAATCTCTGAAGTAACAAAAAAAAAAGGGAAAGAAGCTCAGCGAAACTTTTCTCTTCCACTGGCCGAGGTCACGCGCATATATACGGTGAAATTCACGCGCATTTGAAAATGTGCAGCGAAGCTTCCCTCCGAGGCAACTCTTGTGCCACGAGGGCGCGCGAGTAAAAAGCCCCGGCACACGCGGCAGGCGGTTCGCCGCAAATCTCGCATGTATAGAGAAATTCAGCGAATGAAAATTCCCGAGCGCCGCATTCATCCTCTATATTATACTCTCTCACCTCTCCTGCATGCACGTCAACTTTCTCTCCCTCTTTCTCTCCTTTCTCGTCTCTCCTCGAAAGAATCCGAAGAAAAGCTCTGGACGCGCGACGCTTGAGGCGCACCAGTGCGCAGCTTCCACGAAAACATGCATATGAGCTTCAGCGCGTATAAATGCTCGGACTCGGTCGTATTAATAAAATAGATATCTACAGCGGTCTAAGCTCTTCACCTACGAAGGTGGGAAGCGAGTGTGTGTGTGTGTGTGTTTTTGTTGGTGTGCATAGGACGATTAACGCGCGGAGATACTTCAAGTGTCCTGTGGATATAATCCGTCGTGGAGGTGCTGCTGCTGTAATCGCTCTTTTTGCTCGCGGAGATTTTTTTCGTTCGTCATGTTTATTGGTTCTTCGGCTAATTCACGCGGCGGTTGTTTGTGCGGTCATCGATTTTTCCCACTTAATTATTGACGATTTCATCGTGCGACGCGGCTGCCGCTGCGTTGCAGCAAAACATTTTTATATACCGCGTGATCACGAAATTTATTCGATTGGAATATTTCATTCCTTCACGATCAATCTATTAACAAATTGCATAATTTAATTTATATCATTGATTTACGCGGCCGAATATATGTTTGCTTTTTATGGGAGGAATTTGAATCAACCTCGGAATTTCTCGCGAATATACAAAACGAATTACGATCGCGACAAATGTAATGAGAAATGACGTGTGAACGGTTATAACATCTTTGCATATTTTATTTATGCGCGAGCGATACTTGTAAACATTTTATTACACATATCGCATACGGGTATTAACTGCGACGGTATATTTATTACGTTTTGTTTAATGATCCGCACCTACGTACACTGCTTCAATATTGTTCAATAAATATAATGATGACTGTTTCTTGGAATCCTACCATTCTGATTAATAATTATATTATAATTTATAATGAATAATATGAACGATTTAAATAATTTTTCATTTTCTTCTGTCAAAGTAACCAAGTATACTATTTCTTTTCCATCGAGTTGCAATTATTTCGCTTTCCTACAGCATCTCTAGCCATCTAATGACCTCCGCATACCAATTTTAGATGCTGTCTTAGATCGCATATTATTCTTGGAATCTTCGCCTGTCTAAATTAATTGTTCCTCTCGTGAACAGTACATAGCCTCGAGAGAGAGAGAGAGAGTCTCGCTTAGAAAGGGGTCGAGTTCCTTTCTTTTTACACGCACACACATTTCTCGCCTCTTATTGCGTCTCGCTAATTTTAGGAGTTCCGCCTTTTGATGCTTTCATTACGGGGCTTTGCGCGTCTACATCTTTCTTCTCGGAGTTACGCGCGCGCATCTCTCTCTCTCTCTCTCTCTCTCTCTCTCTCGTTGCCTCTCGTTGCCTCTCGTTCTCTTTGTCTTGCTAATTTTCCTCGGGTGACTCGTTCAGCTTATCGTTTTTTTTCCTCCTGGCTAATTTGAACGGCTGCACGTATAATAAGAATATGGCAATAAAGCATTAGAGCCTAGGGCAATGGTTGCACTCAACACTTTCTAATAAACCCATCTCCAGCTACAGGGGAATTACATTTCAATTATTCACGGGACAATATCACTTGAATATTTCAAGATATAGCTCGCAATATAGTGCTTGGTTCTGATGTACTACATGTAGATATGTAGCAAATCAAACATTCAAATCTCGCGTGTCTCTTGAAGCACAACAG
Organism: Megastigmus stigmatizans; assembly: GCA_900490015.1. NCBI lineage: Eukaryota > Metazoa > Arthropoda > Insecta > Hymenoptera > Megastigmidae > Megastigmus > Megastigmus stigmatizans. The sequence goes on along the minus strand of UELV01176028.1, from coordinate 20,016 downwards.
AAACCTGTCGCTATATATCAGCCTAAATACACTGCGCTTAAAAGCTCGCTAGAAGATCTCTCTTTTTCTTCGGACCCCATTCCTCTCTCTCTCTCTCTCTCTCTCTCTCTCTCTCTCTCTCTCTCTCTCTCTCTATTTCTCTCGGTTTCTCGGTATCTCTTTCGCAGCACAGTCTCGCGCGCGCTTCTTCGCTGTGTACCACTTTATACCCTTATAACTCGCTGCTGCTGCTGCTGTCGCGTGCTCGTTTCCTTTACTTCCAACTTCTCCTCAGTACGAGTATTGTCGTAATTTTAAAAGGCTGTACCCCCACCTTCGATGGCGAGCCGTCGCCTCTTCCGCCGTCGCAGTCGCCGCGTCATTACTCGAGTAATGTCGTTATTACTTACATTCCGTTATGCCTATACTCTTACGGAGGGGAGGGGGCGAGGTCGTATCCCAAAGTTATGATTTTCTCTCTCGTTATTAAGTTTTTTCCTTCTTCCTCAGTCCGGCGCGCAGCCTTGAGACTCTCTCTCTCTCTTTCCGTGCCGATGACCAGAGGAATGGAGGAACAAAAAAAACAAGAGAGAGAGAGAATCGATGCGGGGATTATAGGGATATCGATTCAAACGAGGGGAAAAGAGAGAGAGAGAGAGAGAGAGAGAGCGTGGAGCTGCTGCTGCTGCAGCAGCGTTGCCCGAGTTTATTTTTCAGCGAGAGATTCTTTTCCCAGCTCCGATCTTGGGACGACACGGCTATCATGCCTATATATATAACGACTTGCGCGCACGAACGACTTATTAAAAACATTATTCTTCCATTTCTGGACGACTTTTTCGCTTTAATTTGATCTCGCTAGTCTTTATTGCCCTAGTCTGGCCACCCCGATATCAAATATCAGTTTTTGCGCGCACGGTATTCCATCTTGCGTTAGAATGAGAATTCGTTCCTTCGGAATTCGGTAAGATTACTTTACAGTCGAATGCTTTTTTATTGGCCGAATGGTACGATGGCACACGATATATCGATTAAATTATTGATTATACAGTTTTAATGGGAGAAGCCTCGAAAAGCTCTCCGGGTTGATACGAGATAATATACCATGGAACAACAAACATTTTACACCATCGTTGGACTCTGTATTTGCCCCGATGGTGTAATCATTCATTCGATTTTCAAGTAGCCGTACATGCCATGGTCGAAAACCTCGCCTCGCGCACAATGTACAACCTCATCGCTTGTCTATTAATATCGAACTTTTCTGTATACCGTCGATTCACGACTGCCGGCGGAGGGGGTCCTAACCAGTTAATTAACTCGCCATTCTATCTACGCCTCCCGTTTTACCGCCCTCGCACACTTGTGCCTTTGCTCTCGCCCCTCTATTTCTTTCCTCTCTCTCTCTTCCGCAGCTATAACCACCCTACTGCCTCTGTCTCTTTCTCTTCGATCTTCCGGTCTCTCTTTATCCGTTGCTTTGTTAGCGTATTCCTCTCGCTTTCATCAGCACTGTTATTTTTCCTGTTTTTGTATTTTCATTCTCCCTTAATTTCTCTCTTGTTTTTCTTAATCTCATTCTCTGTATCTCTTTCCCGTCCTACGCCCCCCCCCCTCTCTCACTCTTTCGCTCGCTGGTATGTAGTCGATTGGGAAAGACCGAGAGATTATTGCATCAATATAATTAAATTACATATTCCTATGGTTATATCCTTTATCCTCATGATGCATTATTCAGGTAAGCCACTGAGATTCACATTGGCACATATATGAATATCTTCTTTTATGTGAAAAGTTGGTATTATATTGTCAGTTCAACATTACGATACAGCTCGTTTATAGAACTCTAAGCTTTTCTATCGGATTAAACTGTCGAGAATTTCATTAATTAAAGTATTCGAAATTATATTCGTCTCGATTCTAATAAAAACAAATTAATCCTCAATTATTGAAGACCTTCGCGATAAAGTGCTGTTATAGTCTATTTTCATAGCGATATAAATTAATGTCCAATCGAGCCAATTTTTGATTTTCTGTGTGGCATACTCACAGACACGCATCTATTGCAAGAGAAAAGAGAATAAAATCTGATGCATATATAGTCATAGCTATAAATTAATCGAAAAATAAAGATTTTGTAATACATTTATAGAGCAATCTTCCAAGAAAAACGAATGCTATTCTTTCATATCCTCTTTTGCCGCGCGCGCGGCGGCGGCGGCGAAGGAAAACGTTTTGGGTGGTGAGAAAATGAGGTTGGGCCTTTATAGAAACTACAAAAAAAAATCAATCGATCAATCTTTTCCTCGCTCTCTCTCTCGCTCTTTCTTCTGAATAGCTCTCCCACTTCCTCCCCAGCCAGAGTTGTTGAGTTTTTCCATCGACACGGTCCATCTCTTTCCATTCCTCTCGGTCTTTCTCTCTTCCACATTCCTCCTCCACCTCCTTTTTAGCTCTCCCTCGGTACTACAGCTTCTCCGCTCTCCCAGCGTTCTCGATCTTTCTCATCGCGACTCAATTAGCCCCGGGGATGAACCGCATCTCTCTCTCTCTCTCTCTCTCTCTCTCTCTCTCTCTGGCACCGCCCAGGCATTCGATGGAATGCACATAACTTTTGCACCCTATATAGCCTTTGTCACCTACTAAGAAACAAGCTTATTACCGTATATATACCTATATATATAATGTAGCAGGGAGAGAGAAGGGAAAAGGAAACATTGTCGTTTAGGGTCGGTGCAGTCGAGAGGACGCAAAGCTCCCCCGTCCTCACAGCCTATAGCCTCGCTTGCACGGGTATATGGACCAAGTGTTGGCCGAACAATAACGGGGCGTTAAGCCGCACGTGAGTCGGTCAAGCGGCTTCACGTGTACAGCCATCGTCGTAGTCGTCGTCGTTCGCCGCCCCCCGCTGTTATGCGTCCGTTGCTGCATCCAGGGGTCGAGGATTTATACGCCCGCGTATGTACGTGTGTGTATATGTTTATGTGTAAGTTGATATTGATCGGCCGAGGGTAAAGTTTCTCTCGCCTCTTTTCCACGGACAAAAATATACGCGTGTACGAGTGAGTTATACCGAATGAGCCGCGGCTATATGGCGAGTGCACGGGAGCAGCTGAGATGTTGCCATCAGGGTGGGAAGAAGCTGTATTCATACATACAAATAGGAGGTGAGAAGGATTTAACGCACGAGAGAAGGACAGAGAGAATAAGATGGTGCAGGTTGGAAGAAATAGAGGAATGCGAGATTTGAACGATGAGCCCTTGGTTTTATCATATTGTTATTCGCTACTTCGGACCTGGGGTTTCGGACACGACGAGATATTAGCCCGATGGATTAGTGCTTATGTTTTTTTAAAGGCTTGCGCGCTCCTACGAATTTATATCGTTTTTTTATCTCGAGTTTATGAAAGAAATTAAGCGGTGTACATGAGAGCGGGAATGCTTGCGACTGCTGTGAAGATGGGGTGGATAACATATCGATGTTAAATTATGCTGGTGTTTTATAGGATTAGAATGTAATTTGTTTATCCCTTGCGATTTATTCGTGGATTAATATCAACACATACTATTATGATTAATGCAAATCTTCGATTTATATATGAAATATTATATAATCTAATTATATGAATATCTAAAGACACTTTTGGAGGCACATTTTTCTATTTGGTGTATTTATGTGTGATAATTGTGTTTAGGTGTAGTTACGAATACTTGAAAATTTTTATTTGAAATGAACTCTGACGATTTGTAAACATTTGTAAAATCTAGTTATTTTAACGTAAATCAAGCTTAACAAAAACTCTCAAAAATACGTTATATGCTTCCATGTATTGATCAAATTCAGTATAATTTTTAACTTTGTACTCCATGAGCTTTACTAAAAGTAACTTTAGACGAAAAAATATTGTGCTTACAATTTTCTTAACTATAACCATTCAATGCATTAAATATTGAAAGATCTTACATAATTTGACATTTTTAAGTAAATAAATATTGAACTTTAAACAAACGGTTGCAAAAGCTCTAGAAGGATTAAGCCATTTTATATCCGAGCTGATGCTTTTTTTCACTAAAACTGTTTCATAAAATTTAATGTTCGAAAATTTAATTTGAAAAATCCTATCCTGTAGGTACTATTCATGCCAATACAACAATATTTCGTCTGTAAAATTATAATAATTTTTCCATCAAAAATTGTTTAATGCTCCAATATATACTATTAACATTTAATTTTCGTAAAATTCATCCGAACAATAAGTTCTTTTACAAATATTATAATTTTAATACAATTTAATGTCCATTTTCATTTGTATACTTTTAAAAGTAATGTTTTTAATTTTTGAAGCGTAACAATTACTTATGCAAATGATATAACTTTTCTGTATTCGATTAAAAAATTTGTTTAGGTTTTAAAAATGTATACAAGCAGCGTTGGAACATTTTTCTGAATTACTTAATTATGTACACTAAATTGTTAAAATTAATTATTTTAATATAAAAACAAATTTAAATATAATTAAAATATTTAAACATTTATCAAGTAAATTCTGCAATAAATAACTTTTTGCATCTCCACACATTCTGCATAATTTGTAATAAATTTAACGTTATTAAAAGTGAAATATTATTTGATAAAATGTTATTTTAACGCCGTACAAAACTTTTAGTGAACCCCCGAAAAGTATTGTGTACTGAAAGCAATTTTATTCTATAATAAACTTCAAGTGCAGCATTATGAAATTAAAAATCCCGGTGCTTAAACGCATCACGTTTAAAATCCCGTTTTATGTTCAGTGGAGCAAATACGTTCATGTGCAGGCATGTATTGTACTTTCAGCAGTTTTGCGTCATTTTGTTGATTAAAAAAAACGTTGGCATTGAAATGCTTAAGCGGTTAGGTGAAATATTTATTTTACAGGCGAGATATTTCAACAAATTTATGAACAAGCGGCTAAAAGCACTCGATAGTCATATAGTAAATGATTCAGAAGATAATATTTACGAAACCTAGAATAAGAATTGTTAGTAAAAGCATTTGAGTTTAAATTTGATAAAAAGCCAATACACATTATTAATTCGTGTTTGTGCTCGTCAAATGATATTCATAGCAAATGAGCACTAAACAGATTCCAATCTGCAGAGATAATCGATATAAAATATTCATTGCACGCGAAAAAGCTTTCTTGAACCATAAATTCCGTAAATATATGATTTATCATCTGTCAGGTTGATCAATATCAGCAACAGTGGCGGAACGCCTCTGCCCACTTCACGTTTCAAATCCCCCTCAACTTTCCTGTCTCCCCCCCCCCCTTCGCAGCGACCAACATATTGCGCCAAAGAGCAAGAGTAAGGGCGAATTAATAATATCGCCGATAAGCGAAAGGGTCAGTATAAAGGGTTGAACTTTAATAGCAGAAATATAAAGAGAGTGAGAGAGGTATAGAGAGAGAGAGAGAGGAGATAGATTGCAGTAGACCGATAGGAGCCATTACATGGGGATTTCGGGGCCGCAACGTGCAGGGCGTGACTGTATCCTCGGCCCCGAAGTTTTGCTTAGCAAGTTGAATACACATTTCGGACGGTCGGGCGGACGGACGGACGGACGGACGGACAGACAGACCATCTGCGGGTGCACGTCGCCGACAAGCTGCCGCTGCTGCGAGCTTACGAAAATCCCCGGGTCGACGTGAAAGTTGAACGCGGGCGCCACTCTTCTCTTCTCTCTCTCCCACTCTCTCTCTCGCTCATTCTTGTAGTAGGCGGTCTTATACATATATACACGACGCTTCATATGAAACTCGGTCCGGACAAATATACGCTGCGCGTTGGTTGTGTCGTATAGTAATGGAGACCAGTAAAACCATTGTTCGGCCCTTGTCCGGGTTGGGCGCCACAGCCGTTGCCGCTGCCGCCGCTGCCGCCGCCGCTGGGTTGCTTTATCTCGTATGTCCTCACCTCTCACCTCTCTCTCTCTCTCTCTCTCTCTATTTTGCGCCGCCTGCACGTTGCGGAAACTTTGGCGACACGCTTTCTGCCGCGCGCGCGCGAGAGAGAGAAAACGACCCCCCAAGTGACTCACCTCTTTATGAATATAATTATCTCCTGATGGTGCTTACGCCCTTAATTAGATTTCATAGTGTTTTATTGCCGAAGAATTACGAGGTTTGCGCGCGCTATTTTTGCGGACCCCGCGTGTGCTGCAGGGAGGCCAAGTTGTCTCTGCGCGCTATAACGGCGACGCTTTTTCACGCTCATGAGAATTAGTTGGGGCGACTGGAGTTTCTCGAAATTATGATTGTTTGAAAATCGTGCGTTGCAGGCGTGCACTGTGCAATTTTGGTTTACATAAATCGCGATGCGGTAGTGACTATTACACGTTTTTTTTCGAAATTCAGGGCTGGTTGCACGTTGTATCGACTGGAAACTTTTCTTGGGATAAAATGTTGATACTGTGCTCGTAAGTTTATACAAATATGTATTATAAATTGTACAATGATTTTCTTACGAAATACAAGATCGGCATTATATAGTTTTATCGAAAATTTCGGGGAGAAGACTGGAGTTATCTGAGTAAAGTTCAGCATTCTCAGGTAACCAATAGACCTGATGATTTATGTCGAAGAAGTGCAATAAATTCTCAATGTCGGTATTTTCACTCTATAAGCTTTCAAGAACACTTTGAAGTATACTCGATCGAACGCGATTTTCATGAGTAATTTAAATTCCTATGCATCAAAAGTGTACTGAAGTGTATTAATAACATTTAATATTAACGATAATACGAACTTTGTGTTTAACGTCCTAATGTGAAGCTTTTAGCTTATATTAATTGTATGCTGGGGTGCAATATATTTTATAGTAATTATAAATACATTTTCAAGTTTGTTTTTATAAGATTAAAAGTTAAAAGATTATGCATCATCTACAGTAGAAGAGTTTTTTTTTTATTATTATATAATGTACAATTTATTAAGAAAATATAAGTTTGATCTTTTATTTGAATTGCTAAGAAACAGACTGAATTGAAGTTGAAGAGTATTTCCTCGAAACAATCACAGGACCAATACAAACATTACTATACTCATTGCGCGTAAAAAGTTTTGTTGCCAGTTACGTGATTTTCAGAAAGCTTATTGATCGTTATTATAGTTAAGCTCTGCCGTTGCGTGTCTCACAAATGTTAACAGCTACACAACCTCATGTTTCAAAAGATTATGAACTAACAAACGATCCAATTCATTTTTCAAATTCTTAATATACAAGCTATTTATATTTGCAAGAGAGTACAAAGGCGACTAAAATATATTTCATTGTTATTTTATAAATGTAACCTTTATTTATATAGTATAAAGCGAGAATGCAGTATAAGGCAGTAGGTACTACCTAATAAATATATTACAAATGACATTTATCTTTGATGACGTTGAAGCATAATCATCACACGCTTCTTTTTCTCGCATAGATGTAGCGATAAACTGCCCAGCCTAATACATCTCCCTTTAACTTTTTAAAAATGCATAAGAAGCCACTGTTGCCAAAATCAACAGTCACCCCGAGTCCCTAGCTGCACCCTTCACCAAATGCAAAAAAAAAACACAAAAAACCAGCGACGCAGCACGATCAAAATCGCCCATCCAAATCTAACGCACACATCTCGGTCTGTTTGTTCCAGGGTAGTAGAATAAGCGGAGGCGCAGCTCATATGGAATGGCAGGTCGCGCCTCTGGCCCACCAACTCGGCGGGATTCTCGTCGGCTCGCTGCACTCCTGCCACTCAGCAGCTGCCGTAATAGTCGCTTCGCGATAGCGATGGCCCTGGGCGCGCTGCTGCTCGCTGCCTCGGTGCGGTCCACCAGCGCCGGCCTCTGTCCGGTTCGCTGTCGCTGCGACGACGAGTCGCTCCTCGGCAGCTGCGCCTACGGCGGCATCGACAACGTCCCCATCCAGCTGAATCCCGAGATCCGCCACCTCGACCTCTCCGGCAATCGCATCAGCAGCCTCCACATGGCCTTCGACTTTTACGGCAACCTCGAGAGCCTCGACCTCAGCTCTAACCTCATCCACACCCTCGGCTCGAACAACTTCCGGCTGCAGCAGCAGCTGGTCAGCCTGAACCTCAGCAGCAACGCCATCCGGACCCTGGCCAAGACGGCCCTCCACGGTCTGGCTGGCCTCAAGAGCCTCGACCTGTCCGGCAACAATATCACCGAGATGGACGAGCAAGCCTTCCGCTACACCAGCGAACTGGAGCACCTGGACCTGAGCGGAAACTCCATCACCAGTCTACCAGTCGGTCTGCTGCGCAACCTCCACAGGATACGTCACCTGGTGCTGAGCAGGAACTCGCTGCTGGAGGCGCCAGCCTCGAATCTCGCCCTGGCCCCCAGTCTCGAGTACCTCGATCTCTCGGACAATCTGGTGCAGGAGCTGGGCAGGGACTCATTGGCCTCGCTCCCGGCCCTCACTCATCTCACGCTCGCCAACAACGTCCTGAGGAGCATCACGGACGACGCCTTCGATCGGATACCCGGGCTTCTCGACCTCGATCTGTCCGGCAACAATTTGACCTCGGTTCCGAGCCAGGCACTGGCAAAGCTCACGGTACTGACGAGCCTCGTACTCAGCAGGAATCCCCTGGGCGAGCTCAGGAATCTCGCCTTCCGGAATCTCTTTGAGCTTAGGAGCCTCGAGCTGAACGACTGCTCCATCTGGTGGGTGGAGACGCGGGCCTTCGCCGACAACGTCAATCTCGAGAGGATCTCAATGGACGGGAATCGGGATCTGGACGAGCTGCCCGCCAGGGTCCTCTATGCCGCTGGGAATTTAAGGTACGTATATGTGTTACGTTGTTGCAGGGCGCGCGTCTCTATGGCCCGTCTAGCATGTGCATCTGTGTGTGTGTGCGTGTGTGTGTGGAAGGGGAGGGGGTGTAGGTGGGCTCGGAAGGCCTCGTCGGTTTATGGAGATTGAATTTTTACCCTTCGACGGAAGAGCAGGAGGCGGCGAGTTGCTGTGGATGAGGGCGCGTTGAAAGGGGTCGATAATCCCCCCACACACACACCAGCTCGCGCGCAGCAGCCCCTTCGGCGATTCTTTGGCTACTGTGGAAGTCGCTTTATGGTTTTCCGCGAGAGAGGAACAAAAGAGACCTTGAGTTATTTACAATGCCGGGAGAGAGAGAGAGAGAGAGAGAGAGAGATGGTGAGTGTATACGCGAGATAGAGCGAGAAAGAGAGAGGGAATTGCTCATTTATTCATTCCTCCTCTTCTTCATCTTCTATCTTCTTCTTATATTCAGGCCGCTGCAAAGTTCGCTTCGTTCGTCTTCGTTTTATCGTTATGAGGATATAAAACGATTTGAAAGAAGGTTGGGAATCTCCGTTTGATGCGAGCGCGCGCGCGATGCGGTATATGTATAGGTGTGCGCGAGAGGTCGTATATAACGAGTCGAGATTAGAGGAGATCGATTCTTGATTTATTATTTAAGAATTGAAATTAAAGTTTGATGCTCGATCACTGGCGGCTATTAGGCTTTACATATTCACGTGCTTTAGAATTCAAGTGTTCTGGTAAATGGTGCATTCGGATCAGTTAGGGATGCATTTGGTTTCGCTTCATATTCGTCATTTAAAATAAATTTTTGCAAAAAAAAGATATAGTGCTACGGAATCTTTATATACAATATGTCAATCAAAATTAAATAAGCTTTTATTTTTGCTCGACAATTTTTAAAGTCCACTAAAAAATTGGTTGAATAACTCATTTTCAATATTTTATAAGTACAACTGAAATAGTTATTCTTAACGGAATGATTTAGTTAAATTAATTAAACGAATGAAATAATTTATCGTATATGAGTGACGGTGCTCTATTTTCCTAATAATTGAAGCGTTTCGGCACTCCTCGCATGATCCACCGATATTTACGTATACACGTTAACAAAAGCTAAACAACAGTTTCTCATCCGAACTCGCGATAACTGCATAATTCGACGCCTGAAAACTGCCAAAAATAATGGTCTTTCCACCCTCCAAATTTCATGGAACGAAAAAAATGGAACGCAGCAGTAGCAGCAGAGAAGCCACGGTGCAGTTTATGTGTTTCGCATTGCAGTTGCGGATCGGGCTGCGCTGTGAAAAGCCGATAGAATCGAAATAATCTCTTTTCTCGTCCGCCCTCTGCGTACCCACACACACACGACGTGTCTCTTCCACCGGTCGCAGTATGACTTTGAAATAACAATACGCTCGAATCAACTTCCTCCCGTCTCTCCCCTCACGGTTAAAAAGGAAAAAAAATCGAAGAACAGTAGATACACACACGCACAGGAACGTGTACATATATATATGTATCGAAAAGAAAACGAGTTTCTCTCCCTCTCTCAGGTGTACATCCTTTGTATATAGTTATATAGGAGAGTGCGGGCATAAAATGCCGCCCATCGACGATTAAAATCGCGGCTATGTATAGGAGGCCGAAAATAAAAGCGGCGAGGCGGGGGATGGAGAAACAAAAGATCGCGCTTGGGCTCGTCGCGCCCATCGTTCCGGCTCTGCACTCACTCTCTCTCTCTCTCTCTCTCTCACATCCCCGGCGGGTCGCGCGCGCGCGCGCTCGCTCTTGCGTGAAGGTAAACGCATCAGAGAGTATACGCTCGCTGGCTCTCCCTCAATCAGAGAACGATAAATTACAGTGTAGTCTGGCGACGGCGCGTTAGCACGGCTCTCTCTCTCTCCCTCTCTCTCCCTCTCTGTACTATGTGTACTGCAAACCTCTGTAGCTGCAGTTACCTCTCTCCCTCTGTGTGCAACCCTCTTTTTTGTCTGGTGGCTCTGTCTTCCTCGCGCTCTCGCGCAGCTGATGAGCGCGCGGCTCCGCGTGTGGGTATACGCGCGTTTTCATTCGCTCGCGTTTCTTTCTCCTGCGCCGGTCTGTATCTTTGTTCTCTTGGTCTTTGTTGGTTGTCTCTATTTGTATGGCCTACGTGTGCGTGTCTAGCTATTTCTCTGTTTTTCGCTAAATTTACCTCGTTCGTTATTTTTCCTCTTTTTTCCTACGCGAGCCTCTGATCGCCCCTCTTCTCGTTTCGACTTATTTTATCTATCTTTCGCGCTCAATTGTTTCGACTGCAATCCTTGTACCTATATAGATGCATAATTATTTGGAATATGATGTATCAGTGTATTTATATTTAATTTCATCCAAATGATGATCTATGGTTTTGAAGGCTCGTTTAAAAGGTTCACTGGTCAAAAAGACTTTAAGGTTTCAATCACATCTCCCTCGCGAACTTTTATATATATATTTCTACCGAACTACCATATTATCATAGAATAGCAATCTTTTTTATAGATTGTAACACGAATATATATTTTTTAAATTAAATGAATATAGCATTGACCAGTTTCTATAACATTTTTCATTGATTTAACAATCCTCGTACTTCTGGTCTATGTGTCTTCTACTACTTCTTTGGTTTGCTTAATTTGCCATTTATACACATCCCAATTCGAATGACTTGGCGGTCACACGCACTTTTGTATGGGGAGAATCTGTTGTCAAAAATATCGCGTTACATTCAACTCGATTCACGAAACCACCCCCCGCTAAAAAATGTGTATCTGCACAAACTCTATCTCTCTTTATCATTTACCTGTTTCCCTTGTCTCTGTTTATTTCTCCCTTCGTCCACACACGCACACGAGTACAAGCGCCCATCTCGAGCCTGTCCTACCTATGTATATGTATATATATATATATAGTAATCCAATAATGTCGGTTACGTCCCACCGACATCCCACACTCTGCATATATATACACGCGCGGGGACATGCATTAAGCACACGCAGACATAATGCAAATGACAAACACACGTATTCTGCAGCTCTATCGAAAGGACCAAAGAGTGTGTGAGTGGGCGAATGACTGAGAGAGGCGCAGAGAGCCAGATAAAGGGAGAGAGCGAGAGAGCGGCATGACAAGCGTCAGATACGACTTTTACCCTTTACGTTATTTAAAATAGATGTTTTTTTTTTCCATGCACAAATTCACGCGATAATCTGCTTATATTTATTGAAATACGCAGAAATTGTTCTCTTTTTAGTTATTACATTAAATTATTAAATAATATTCCTTTCGACATACTTGTAATACCGGAAATTTAATTATTGCAGTTTGTAGGTATCTGAAGATATTTCTCATTTTTACAACAGAAAATTCAACAGCTTGATAAAAGATTATAAAGAAAATTATGGCATAGTAATCCGATAAAGTTTCATTAAAATCGCATTTTAATGAGTAAGCTCATAATAAACTAATAATAAATTCATCTCTTCAACTGCACTAATAAAATGCAGGCCATATTTTACTTTTTGATGTTCAGTATTAACAGTGTGCATATCAAAATAAATCAAGTAAATATATGAGCTTTGGTCAATGTAAAAATTACGTAAAATATATATTTTCGCAGATTTCGTTACTAAGCAAATACTAAAGTAAAACTTAATAAAATAAGTTGAATAGTTTATTTTATCTTTAACAAAACAAACAATAAACGTCAATAATATATCATAATTTCGCAACTATAATATATATGGATTTGAAAATACAATTTAATACAGATTAATTACAGAAACAGTTACAGAAAAGTTAGTAAAGATATGAGTCGAGCTTATTGTATTAATCAATTGAATAAAAACATGTATACGGTTTATTTGGCACAATACAAAAATTTTGGCTATTTTAATCGCGAATGATTACAGTTTCCGAAATTCATTTAATTAAAGACTTGAATGGAAAATAAGTACGTTCAACTGATGAAAGTAAAATTGCATGTAAAAGATAATTAATATTTCTTCATTTCGAAAAAGATTAAATGTTTATCTTTTAAAATGAAAAGAGGTTAATTGAATTTTAAGCTCGTGGAATTATAATTTGGTAGCTGCAATATTTACTATTAATACAAGCTTACGTCATTATTACCTAAATCATTTTCATCATTGTGCTACCCTTTTACTTTTGGTTATTGTATAATTTATTTTGTTCGCTCGTGGAAAATTCAGCGCGGCGTAACAACTATCGCACCAAAAGCTTAAAACGTAATTATTGTCTGTCGGTAAAATGTTTAACTTTATTAAGTGCGATAAGTCTAGCTATAAAAGCATATGGAATAATTGATTTTGTTTCGTTTGGTACCGAAACAAAAGCTGAAAAATAGTTGGACAATTTTGAATGTTCCATGAGCTTCAGGAACGATGGAATTAATCAATTCTGTCACAGTTAATTTATTGCTCAAATCATACTTGATATGCGGATATTTTGGTTGCTCAACGGTCACAAAAACTGGTCGCGAAACGAATAAATCAATTGATTAAAACAGCTATTTGTCGTGCATCGGCTTTAATATAATTTAGCGCAGCTGACCATCTCCGTGAAAAACTGCAGTAGAAAAACGATAACCACTCTCGCACTTATCCAAAACGTACCTCGCCCATCGAATCTAAAGCAGCAGCAGCAGCAGCGACTGTAACAGACTCTCCCATTACCAGCTTTCGCACACACAAACACACACACACACACACACACACACACACAGAGGCATGCCAGCCGCAGCAGCAGTAGCCTCGCACTCTCAGACAGAATACAAATACAAGCTAGCCGGGCTAATTGACTCGCGCATATCGAATTCACGCGGCGTCCTACTACTATACCGTACAACAAACATTGCAGGTGGGTCTCGTTGCGTCGTTGCAATCTCGCCTCGCTCCAGCCGACGCAGTTTCCCGTGGACGGACTGCAGGCCTTGCGCGTCGGCGGCAATCCTCTCGTCTGCAATTGCTCCGTCCACTGGCTCTGGAACGTGTTGCGCGCCGAGGAGCGGAGGAACGAGACCCGACTCGAGTTGGACAGCCAGGAGATCGTCTGTGCCGACGAGGAGTTCGCCGGCAAGCCACTGATCAATCTGCCGGAAGGTTCCTTGCGCTGCAGACTCAGTCCCCTTTATCTGACCTTGTCGGCTGGCGGCTGTCTGGCCGCGACCGCAGCGATACTCGGACTCGTCGCCCACATCACGAGGACCAAGAGGAGGAAAAGGGTGCCGACTTACGCGGCCCCTACGAGGCCCGAGCTTCTCGTTTACGTCGGCAGGGCCAACGACGAGCTCGCCGACAAGCATCAGGAGTCCTATAGCAGGCGGCTCATCGCCAGGACCGAGGACCTCGTCTACGAGGCGGCCAATCAAGGTGAGCTTCAACTTTCAACGATTCCTCCTTTTTATACACATACGCGGCTACATGATGTACATAATGTATATATATGGAAAAAGTACAGAAAATAAATTTATGATTATATAAAGATTAGCGCTGGCTGAAATTAAAAGATTAAATGTTATTTCCGCGAATGTGGAAATAATATCGGTAAGCCGTTAATGTAACTGGGATTCACACCGTTCCGAATTTCTTTGCCGCAGATTACCAGCAGTCGCGGCGCAAGTCGGGTAGCGAGTCGTCGGAATCACGGGAAACGAACGTGTACGAGACGCCGAGGTATTCGAGGCCAAGCCGACGAGACACCGACCAAACCTTCGCCTCGTTCTACCAACAACAACAGCAGCAGCAGCAACAGCCGGCGCCTACGCCACCGCCGTTGCTCTCCAATCACCACCAAGGCTACGCCTCGACGAACGACATGCTGATTGCCGAGCATCAGCAGCAGCAGCAGCAGCAACAGTCCGCGAATCATCTGAGCCAACAGCTGCAGCATCAGCAGCAACAACATCAACAACAGGAGGGCGTCTACGCGGTGGCGGACGTGACGAATTTGAGGGACGAACCGCCGCCGTCGCCAGCCGAGGTGATGTCGTTGTACAGGATGCGGGGGGCGATCGGTAACGAGCAGCGACACCATCATCACAGGTCCAACGCCACAGCCATCGACTACGGCTACGACTACGAGTACGATTACGAGGCGCCGATGCCGCCGCAGAAGCCCCACGTCGTTTTCGTTTAGGTGCGATGCCGCATTCTGTAAACCCGTTGCAGCGCTCGAATCTCTTGCATCTGTGTACGAGGAGTTAGAGTTTGCGAGAATGAACTTTGTTGGGGATTATGATTCTCAGTTCTTTTTTTTATCCCGGAAAAACTTGTTCTATTATTATTACGATTATTATTTATGTAAGATTATTAACAATCTCGTTGATACACGATTGATATGAATACGAGTTTTCGATCTTGATCCATACGGGGATCGCGTATGCACGCGGTTTCGCAACGATGTGTGTGTGTGTACGCGGCGCGAGGACGTTAACGTTTCGTTTGGCTGCAGAGGCGCCAATTTCATTAACGCCGCCGTCGCGGAACCGTTTTATTATTATACCTTACCGCGCGCGAGAGCTGGACGCTCTCTGGTTTTTGCATCGGTCATAAAACACACTGAATACCTTTCCCTCGAGACTTTTTTTTTTTTTCTCTCTCAGCTCGAGTATGTGTGGAAAGAGTCTCTTGTATGAATGGAGATAAAGATATATAAAGCGGTTTAGACGGGGCGATAGGCATGAAAAAAACAGTTCGTTTCGTTTTGCGCTGTATGGACTGGCCCGTTACGCGAGATAATATCCAAGCCGTTCAGTGTGTTTTAGAATCGATTTGTTATTTGTATATTTCGCAGCTCGCGTCACGCGAGCGCCGCAGGTACTTACCACGATATATATTCGACGAAGGACGCGCCATTTGTGCCAAATCGGCGCGCGCGCTTCGAGATTTTCTAAATGTTTTAACTTTTTTATATATATTTAATATTAACTAATATGAAAGTAGAAATTATTATTTAAACGTAAGGCAATATTGTAAAAAGGAAAAAAAAAATAATGCATCTCCGTAATACAGTCACCACTCTTAAGAAGTTAATGAAATATTGTTTTGTTTTTTTTTATGATGAATTCGACGTTCAAAAGAAGTACTATGCATCGTAAATAGGTCAAGATAGTACTATTGTCAAGTACAATAATTACGATAATAAGTGCTTATATTTATAAATATTATAATTATGTATGGAATAGTAGTAATCGATGCTAGCAGAAAGGAAAAAAAAAGTGGAATACTCTGCCCTCCATTTCGGTCCGAAATATAACGTTTACAGGTATATATATATTATATATAATAAAGCTTCTGGGAGCTACGAAGAAAAAAAAGGGTATAATACTAGTTCCAAGTCAAATTTTATTTACGACACTTTAACTATTCACGTCCTTCTTCAAAACCATCGATACTTACAAACATATATATATATATGTATATGTATATATGTATTCTATATATGTATACATATGTATATTCATTGAGCGAAACAAAATATAGTACAATTTGTAACGATTACGTAAAAGAAAGAATGTTTTACGAGCGGTTCTGCAAAGGAAAAGAATAATAATTAATTTTGTGAATAACTGTGTCATAAATTAATTAGGTATATTTACATGAATTTTTTCGTTATTTTAAACGTCCTATATCCTCCCCCCCCCCTTATTTTCCACGTCTCCCTCCCCATTTTCACACACCGCTATACGATAAGAAACAAACTTTCCAAGACAACTCGAAACAACTGGGAAAAAACGTCTACGAGGCGAAAAGTCACCTGTATACAATTAAACTATAATGCGACAGCAGCTGTACGCGCTTAGACTCGGTCCACGCGCGAAAAAGTCGTCGTCGAAGGTATAGCTGTAATCGTTAGAGAAGATCGAGTAATGAAATTCCACGTACTTGAAAGCCTAATTAAAAGAAACAGAAAGAGAGACAGAGAGAGAGAGAGAGAGAGAGAGAGAGAGCGACTTCTATTCGGACCCGCAGAAAGTATAGCGCGCAGACTGCATGAGTATATACAGCTATGGCAACGATCGCGCGCAAGAGTGTGTACGAGAGTCTGGGGTGGAAAACGAGGCGAGCGCGCGCACACCTCTGGCAAACGAGAAGAAGCAACAGCAGCGGCGGCACCGGCAGCAGCGGGAAAGAGCCAAGAGAGACAGAGACAGAGAAACTAAGATACAATTCACAATTAGCCCTCGGTGCGCTCTCGGGTGCAAAAGGGTTATACGCTTGTCGCGAGGATCGGGGGTGGGTAGATGGGGTGATGGGGACCGAGCAGTTGCCGCGCGCGCGCACCGTAGCATCATTAGCGTCGCCCTGGGGAGGCATTGTGTTATGCGGCTCTCTCTCTCTCTCTCTCTCTCTCTCGCTCTTTCTCGCGGTGCGTGCAAAGCTGGAAACTCGCTATATACCGATGCCGGCAAAACACACACACACACGTATATACATGTATGTAGAGGTGAACGGTTGTGCTTATGTGTGTGTGTATGTAGCGAGAAGACGCGTACGAAGTGCGAGCTGTGCGCCTTAAATTCCTTTAAGGGAAAAGAGCGCGAGCTATTAATGCAGCAGAGTGTCATTGCCGCGCGCGGGTCACCGATGATTTCTGGATAAACTGCGCGGGATTTTCTCGTAGCTCCGATGAATATCGAATCTTTCAATGTATACGTTAAACGTTAACGAAGCTAATCTTGATTTTTATATACTAAGAAAGGAATTTATGAGCTCGTATGACTTTTACACGTAAAATCTATTTGTACCTTTATTCGTATCTCTTTAGCAAAAAGTAGACGGGTATTACGAGGTATGCGAGAATCACAGTTTCCAGTGAGCCAAACGTAGCGGAAGCATATCGAGGAGAATTAGAGAGCGAGAGAGAGAGAGAGAGAGAGAGAGAGAGAGAGAGAAAGAGAAGTGGCGCATTCACCTCCGCCGTCAGATCTAACGACGACGAGATAATGCGGGAGTAAATAAGAAGTGACGCGCGCGCGCGCGAGAGAGAGAGAGAGATCCAAGACCAAGAATGAAGCGAAATAGCGTTAGGGAGTCTCATCTCTCTCGCGCGGAAGGAAGGGAAATAAAGAGAGCTCTGCGACGCTCCGGGTATATGGCGCGAGAGCTGCTACTGGAGGGAGGCTATATAAGGGGAGCCGCGCGCGAGAGGAACGAGCTGCTGCTGGAAACCGCGAGGGAAAGACTCGCACCGACGATACATACAAATGAAAACGTCTTCCTAGAGATAATTACACTAGCAGAGATAGAGAGAGAGAGAGAGAGGCTCGAAAGATAAAGAAAAGAGGAGAAGGAGAAGGAGCGAGAATGGGAAACTGAGCAGCTCTCCGAGGTTCGCTCTCGCTCTGTCTCTCTCGTGCTCTGTGGAGCCGCGTACACCAGTAGCAGCCAAGTGCAGTGGAAGATAAATCAAATCAAAGCGACGTCTCGTTAGTAACGCCGCTCAAGTCCTCCTCACCGCCTCCCCCCTTGTACCCGAAACTTGTGCGCTCGCGCGCTCCCGCAGTAACAGCAGCAGCTTTAAAAGCAGCTACATATAGGCGACATTTGCTGCTGCTGCTGCTGCTGCTTCTTGGCCCCTGCAAAAGTGACGCGAAATCTGATAGTTTCGCGCATCTTTGGTAAGACGGTTTTTATAAACATAATAAGCACGTGTTTGCATTACACGGAATGGATTGTTGGTGAGCGTGGCATTTGCATAAATCGATTGTGTACCTGTATATACACGCGTATATATAAGCCAAATTGGCAACGTGATTTATGCCCGTCGTCTTGGAGAGATTTATTTTTTCCAATTAATTCATTTGAACCTTCGTTTACAGACGATGCGTGTGTGTGTGTGTGTGTGTTATGCATGGAAAACCTGTTTTGTCCGCGCAGCGATCGTTTAAATCATTATCTTAACAATACTCTGATATTTATGAACGGAAAGATATATAATGGCCCGGCCCACCCGCAAACTTTTCATTATACTCCATCCTGCCGCGCGGAGAGTCGATTCTTTTAACAGACCCACAGCTAATTATATTTGCATAAAGATTGATTTTTTTCTTCTTGTTGCATTGCGAGCAGTCCTGTAAAAGAGAGAGAGAGAGAGAGAGAGAGAGAGAGAGAGAGAGAGAGAGAGAGAGCGCGAATTTCCGGGCGTGTCGCTGCAACAGCTTCGCGGCACTCGTTCCCTCGAACTCTATATACAGCAAATAAATTTCGAAAATGAAACCGACGAGAATTTAATTTTGCGTACGAGCGAGCTGCAGTTTTCATAATTTTCTCAATTGCTATGAAGTAAAAAAAAAGTTGAAAGAGCGAGTTGAATCGCGTGCGCGAACTAGTCTGCGTCACTTTGCGCGGCAAGATTGTACAGCCATTACACACACACACATATGTATAGTTAAAAACACGCTAGACTCGATTAGGACGCTGTATATTCCAGTATATTATACGAGCGCTTCGTTCTCTCCTCTCTCTCGGCGCGCAAAGAGCGCGAAACTAAAAATAAAGAGAGAGAGAGAGAGAGAGAGGCAGAGAGTTGAGCTTGAAAGCGAGAAAAGGAAATAACGAAACAAAAAAGAAGGAGGAGATGCGTTACGAGTGCCTGCAGCTTAACGAGTTCCCTGTCGCGCCCATCAAGCTTGTAAATTAAAGCAATATAATAAATAAGACGAAATCGACATGTGGCATATATTCGATGAGCAATGGTTATTATATACACTGCACGCGTCGCTGCGTCGAGCGAATTGTACACGCGCGCATTCGCACAACTCCTAGGATTATATGCACGTAATCATCATTATATAAAATTGCGATGCGTATACTTCGATATACTTATTGTATTCGATAAGGTAAGATATCGCAAGGGCTATACATAATTATAAATATGAATTATATAAATATGTATATATATATATATTTATTTATCCTTTAAAGGCAAGACGAATAATAATGGCTATGAAGCAATAACGCAAAATGTTACGTTTTGGGAATGTGCGAAATATTGAGATTCAAAGGACAAATACGTATATATACCGATCGTGCAGATCTAAAATACTCGTCTTCTGCATTGTCTCTTACGTATATATGTACACAGAAGCAGCGCTCAACTCATTTCTTTTCACTGTCCTTTCCGAAACTGTCTGTTTGTCCGTCGATATATATATATATATAT
>UELV01176026.1:0-21953 GCA_900490015.1 Megastigmus stigmatizans | reverse complement strand
CCTTTGCCCCTGGGTCGAACATTTTTCTTTTAGTTTTTATTCCTCCATACAGTTTGTATTAAAAACTGTCGCGATACGTTTCTTTTCATCTGCTTATATACGAATGTATGGATTTTTTAAGGAAATTATATCTGAAAAAGAATCAAGAGCTTTTTAACGACTGGCGTCGCGCAATCACGTAAAAAGTCACGTAAGAGTTCACGCGGCATTATCGAATCAAAGAGGGACCCCGACGAGGATAGAATGAAATTTAGAATATATATACTTTATAGAAGTGAACCTGTACATTATCGCTTGTAGAGCATAAAGATATTAAATTAAAAAAAGATGCGATCCCCTTACATAACGTGAAAATTGAATAAGAATTGATTGGAAATCGGATATTTCTACTTAACAACCATCTCGGCCTTTTTTTTAACGTTACCCGTTAAAGCAAAGGAGTTGATTTATTTGCTAAATTAAATTTCTTCTTGTACTCTAAACGATAGAGCAAGTTCTGTACGCTTCCCTTGCAAATTAGGGGCCGGTATCGGGATCCGCCTTTCAATGCTAAAAATACGCGACTGAATTCATGTTGACGAATTCATAAACATGCCGTTATGAACAATACACGATGAACTATGACTTGCCCATTAGTAGCATGTTTATTTCTACCTCGTTGAAAAAAGGTGACGGTTGAATTCACGCATTAATCAGCATTTTATACCGCCGCGTTGTCTGCGTGCCTCGCAACAACTCCTTTTTTCAGTGTACCCCTATTGCGCTTATACACACACGTGTGTGTATATATGTATATATGTGTATCGCGACGCGAGACCTCAAGCTCTCTTTTTCTCGGCAGCCCTTGGCTCCGCTCGTCTTTATTCTCTCGCGAACCCCTGGCATCCGACCATCGAGCTGACGCATGCGGAAAATCCGGCGCGGTCCCGTTCCTCTCTCTCACACTTGCTGAGCGGTTCGGCATGTATGTGTGTGTGTGTGTGTGTGAGAGAGAGTCTGATGGGCTCGTGTCGGCCTATCTGACGATTTTGCGAATCTAATTTTGGCGAGGACACTAAATAAGATCGTCGAAGGATGAAAACTATAACTGGCTGGTGTATAACACGCGTATAGCGTGTCAAGCAGATTCCTACGTGCACCTGGAATGAGGATTTATGCAAATGGGGCGTTGCAATAGTTTATGAAAAATAAATATAATAAAGACCTTGAGGATTTCGAGTAACGAGTATATAATGAATGAGTAAATTTATTATTATAGTTGTATTATATGATTTGACTGGGTTGGCTTATTAATAACTCAGCAAGTACATCATGGCTATAAAGTCAACTGTAAGGTGTTTTCACAACACCCAAAATTTAATATATAGTAATTCACTGATAAATAACTTATTTTCTAGTGTTATATTCTTTGGGAAAAATGCTAAGTCGTCTTCCTACGGTACAGTAAACAAAATATAAAATGTTTATAAAGCCGATTATATGTACAAACTATTTTAAAGAAATAAAATTAGAATACACGTATATTGACGAGTAATTTCAATAAATAACGTTAATTTATGTTAACTTTCATAGAACCTAATATATTTAATTTAATAAGATTTTTAGCTCATATACTTTCACTTAATTTAAATGAAATCACATTGATCAAATTGCAGGTTACTCAATTTTTTAAATCAGAGAATTAAAACAGACAATGCCAACTATAAAAATTTAAATTAAGGATGTACTTTACTAACATGAAGAGTCTTGTAAAGAATTACAAGGTATAAAGAAAGATATCCACATCTATCCTTAATAAAATTCCAAGGAAAACGTTCAAATCTTGCTCCATAATTTAGAGTATGAATATAGTCGTATGTTAAATACAAGAAAAAAATTAATCTCCTTAAAATATTAAAGGGAAATATATATATATAAAGGAGCCGAAAGGATTGATTCTATATATGTATACTTTTTATGTGTAAGCAGAAACAGACGAGTATAGAAAGACACTGATTTTCAGTCAAGGTCTTATTAACTTTCCCTTCAAATAAACGGGTCAGTTTAAATTTTTTTGTAATTTACGTTTTATCACATTCTTAATAATAATATAGGTTTCGTATATAACCACTGCTTTATATTCCAATAAAATTGGAACCCTAAGCAGTGGAAACACGAGAAAAAAAATTCACAGAAAATTTTGAATAATAGGGTAGCTTTTTAAATAGATTTTGTCTTTTTTGTGTTTCCGTTCGTACACGACTGCGCACGGGATAAAGAGATATTACATCATTAATTTGAACTAGAAGGAGCTTTGTCTTTGCTTTGAAAGCTTCGTTACGGACACCAATGAATGCGCCAGTGCGGATACTATTGCATATACATATATAACACGGGCTCAGTGGCAAAGTGGCGCGTTAAAAAAAGAACTGGGCGATTAATTCACGAATGGCTGCGGATAACCGAGGTGGCCGATTTTTATCTGATTACTTGGACACAATATGCGACAGATGACGTCACCGCGACCGATGACGCAAACACCTTTTTCGCGCTGCTGCCGCATGCGTCTATATACCGTGTATATATGCATAGAGGCTGGCCGCGAGCCTTTCCGGCCGCGATTTAATGCCGCAGAGTCGATTGGTACCCCTCCGACAGCAATAAATAAGAAATTACGTAAGCTCGCTACTGCGCCAGCAGCTCGATCTCAAACCGAGCGGAAAGTTGACTGTAATAAGAGCGGAGAAAGGGAGAGAGAGAGTGAGAGAAATTGGGCGCACATCTTTCTGCACTTATACACCTGCGTCTGGCCTAGCATTGGTCTTATCTACTTCCCCTTACGTTTTACTAACTAGCTGCTGCTGGCGGGCTTTGTCTTTTATATTTTTATTGAATGGTGATGAACGTGATATTTTAACAAATTATGACTCAATTCTCTATAAGCCCAGACTAATTATAGGTTATAAGTTAACATAAATAAATATTTAATATAAGCTCCAAGTTTAATGTTCGTCAACTCGTATTATATGATCAACTTTTTTTTAGCAATTATATTCGTTTAAAAAATCAGAAGAAATGAGTGCTTTTTTATTATTTAGCAAAATTTAGTTTGCAGAGATTCGCATAGCTATAGCTATTTTCGATTTGTCTAGGATAATCGGCATGGTCCGAACACCTATATTTCACTTCTAATTCTTCTAGTGAAATTATCGGCAATAATAAACCTTCCAAATCATTTAACGAAAAAAAAATCATATAGTTCAAGAAAAAAAAATAGATAGGGAACTGTGTCCATTGTTTTCTCTAAGATTATCCGTTAAATAGTATGCCATAGTCTCAAAAACCTACTATCCACACTGAGAAAAAAAATGTCTTGCATTAAATGACATTCATTTAATGTTAATGAATGTGGATTTGAATATGGCAAATTAAATATTCATTTACTGTTAATGAATATTTCATTATCAAATCCGCCGTGTCTTAATAGTTAAGAACTGATTCAGCAATATTAAATGACACAATCAATTAACGCCAAAAATTTTGTATTTGAATTCATTAATTCCGTAAGTTCAACATTGCGATATATATACACTAAGTCTCTCTCTCTCTCTCTCTTACATGTAATAGATTTAATATTTCATTTAACTTTAAATTTTAGAAATATGTTTTAATGCATATTCATTAACTATTAAGTATTCTTATCACTTATAAGAACAGCACGAATGATTTATATTAAATGCAAACGTACGTTAATAGTTAAGAACTAGAGCTTCATGACAAACGTATTCGTATTTAATATAAGTGATATTCATTGATCGTATACTGTTAATGAACAGTTCATTTAATGCAAGACATCCTTTTTCTCAGTGTACAAACCTACAAATTTTCGTTAATATCTCAATTTTACATATCTGTTATCGATAGAACCTTCTTAATGTTTAAATAATCATGTAAGATCTGTATACCTTTATTTATAACATGAAAACGTTCTTGCGCTATTATACGCTGTATAAAATATATAGAAGTAGAATCAGACGAATTTAATAACTATATAAGACTTTGAAAGCGTTATTCAACTTTTTTGACTTGTAAGCTAGGGAATTCACGACTGCTACACGGTAGTGCCTTTATATATTTTCGTCATCGCAAAAAGCGTCGAATTTCAAAATTCATATATTTTAGTGCAAAACAAATTTCTTTTATGCTGAAAATGGGTTTCGAGAATTTTTTTTTATATAAGGATATATGTGATCAAGTTAATGAATTTTTTCCGCCAATTCTTGGCGGATCGAGCAGAAACTTTGGGAATTTCCTTATTATATTACAGAATAGAAACGTTCGTTTCAAAAT
Source organism: Megastigmus stigmatizans (assembly GCA_900490015.1). Classification (NCBI taxonomy): domain Eukaryota; kingdom Metazoa; phylum Arthropoda; class Insecta; order Hymenoptera; family Megastigmidae; genus Megastigmus; species Megastigmus stigmatizans. Next base: position 17,624 of record UELV01176026.1, on the reverse strand, counting down.
ACAGTGGAAAAATGATTTAAAACACTTAAATATGATACAAAAAGCCTCTTTTTGGGCATTAACATAATAAATATTAATTTCTTACAAAGAAAATTGTTGTATTAATAAAACAATTAATATTTACATATTTATTGTTAAAAGATACATAACAGAATAATAACAGATCAATCACATTTTACAAACTATTTTTGCAACTCTGTAACACCGAAGTGATCTACAATTTAGTTAGCGATTAATAATATAATTCAATTAAGAAAATTACGATGGATGTTATGTGCCAAAATGCTATAATTAAAGGCATGTGAAGCTTTAGGTGATTATCATTTGCTTCCTCCAATTCATTATTTATTGATTGATTATCGTACATTGTATTAATAATGACTTTGTGAATTCCAGATTCAATAATCCTCCGTTGAACATACTGAAAGTTTTCGATGTATACAGAATTTTTTTCAAAATAATACACCCAGCGGTTAGAATAGAATACGGATTTTGCGATTTTTACTATTGGTTTTCCATCAATAGATCGATGTTTTAGTAAAAACGCATTCGTTATACCAAAAGTATTTATACAAATTGCATATTTATTGGTACGTAGCATATCTTCACACTCCTTATTATTTTTTATTCTTATTACCTTCAAACTTATACTTTGCACATATGGATCTGGATTTTTAAAAATGATATCCCACTGGGTATCACCAACGTAACTTTTTATTTGCGATTTATTTAATGCTTCAAAAGTATCAAAAGATATTTCGCCTTGTATCAATATGATATCCACAAACTTCAAATAAAACGTGATAGAATATATAAAAGATAATTCGGTAATAAAAAACACAACACTTCGTTTGCCAATATTTTGGGTATTAATGACTGATATCTCAAAAAAAATTTGAAAGACATTTAGTAATCTGAATTTTGTTCGATTATTGTTGTTGCATACACCTAGTAAAATATTTAATGACCAAATCATTGATGGAATAAGAAATATGTAAACAAATACATCTAAAGAAAAAATATGTATACTTCTAATTGGAATGATTGGTACTAGAGCAACTATGTTTTCACTAATGTATCCAATGTCAAGAGTAAGAAAATTTTCTGCACCCTCTCCATAAAAAGCTGGCTGTACCATCATATTTAGTTTTGCCTTATCAAGTTTATTGAATACACTTAGAACAAAGTCTCTAACTGTTGTATTACCTAGATACGTAGTTATTACGTATGAAAAATCTAGACTTTCTACCGCAAGATTCATCAAAGCTACATAAGTGCCACCGACTTTCTTTATTTTTCTACCATTATCCTTTATTATAAATAGGTAAGGAGGGGCATTATATGCTGGAACATTGAGTCCATAATTATTTCCTTTTATTAGTTTATCGGGAAAAATTTTGGTATGAACATCGAAATCCAATGCACTGTAGACGTCGTAAAATGGATTATAAAAGTGTAACAATCCTATCACCTTATTCAGCTTGACATCTTTGTTAATTGTAACTATCGAAAAATCCAAAAATTTCTTCAACCAAGCATAATAGAGTACCAATTTAACCTCTTCATCAAATGCATTATTAGCATATAATATAACTAAACATTTTGATCGTGGATACTTTGATGGTATTGTGACAAAAAAAAATTTAGAAAGTTATGTAACTTTCTTAGGTTATCATTTTTAGACCATTCAATTGTAAGCAGTGATACATGTCTTGAATTTCGGAATAACAGCGACTGCGGGAATTTATTATTACTAATAAAGCTAAACTTTTCGTAATCAATCAAAACAGTAGGAATGTGTTGGATTATACTGTGGAATACAATTTTTTGTGGTGAAGAGTTATTGAAAAAAAGTGCTACTTGATATGGTCGCTCATCTTCGTTGATTTTTTTTGTAATTATTAAAGATATTAAATCACTATTACTCTTAAATGTTAAATTTCGACTTTGGATAATTAATAGTAAAATATAATTTATTAAACACATTTTTAAACAAGTAATGTTAATTTAGATTAAGAATAAATCAAAAATGAAATTTTATTATTATTTTTTTGTTGTAAAAGTATGACACTTGGTTTTCAAATTCACTTCTAAAGATTAAAATTCCAGGTAATGTAACATATGCCTTTTCCATAACTGTAGACAATATGAGAATGTTGTTTTCCAAAAGTATTTATTTATACTACAGCCTTGAACTCAAACAATTGCATTTAATTGGTAATACAAGTAACGAACTATGAACGAGGTATAGAAAGTATCTATTAGTAAAATGCTATATTTTTACGACACGTGCGCATTTACAAAAATTTCATAGAATATTCGGTTATCCCAGTAAGAATATTAAAGTTAATATTAAAACAGTATAAATCTAAATTTAAGAAACTCAAGCCCTTAATTAAAAATGTTAATCATTCATCGCCTCTCAATCGCATCATGTTCCAATCAAAAGTAATATTTCCATTAATCGTCTTAATAACCATCAGCAAAACGACGCGCGTTTTATAAAATCCCAGCTCAGTCCACCCAAAAAACCCTTAGTGCATACAAATTAAATGAGGTAAAAAAGACCTCTTTTTGAGCATCAATTAAACACACGCGCTTTGATTAGTTAAGAACTGATTCGTTAACATTAAGTGAGACAATCAATTAATGCCAAAAATTTTGTATTGTATTCATTACAGTACAGTCAATGAACCGTTCATTTAATTCAAGACATATTTTTTCTCAGTGCATTGATTGGAGCGCAAATCGTCCAAAAATCAAAGAGACTTTTCCCTTAAAAATAACCAGTAGTTCTCTCTCTTCCTCTCAGTGAATTTTTCGGAAAAAAAGTCCTACTCGATGGAGCGAGTGCGCAACCTAACCTCACACTCTCTTCCTCTCGGCACTCGTTGGTGCTCCTCGAGGGGATAACGGCCCCTCGAACTTCGTCTCTCTCTCTCTCTCTCTCTCTCTCTCTCTCTCTCTCTCTCTCTCTGTCTTTCTCGCTCGCGCCGTCGATTCGCAAACCAAGAAGTAGGGGTTGCTGCAGTGTGGAGCACCGGAAACGCGAAGGCCCCGATGACCTGATTGCCGTCGAGAGGAGAGAAAGAGAGAGAGAGAGAGAGAGAGAGGGAGCTGCACTATACTATACCGGCCTCTCAATGTGTTTCACTCTCGACGTCACCATCGCGACACTCGAAGAACCCAAGTGCAAGGGATCCGGACCATCACTAGCATACCGATGGAACGATAGAGAAACGTTGCCTGGATGCTGACTCATAAAGTTTATTATTGCTGGGTTACGGATAATGTTTTTCCTTTTATTTCAAAAGTTGATTCAGTTGGAATAACTAAGCTTGCGGGGACGCATTGTGAAAATCTTCTATTGAGCTTCTATTGAATGTATACATTTTGTAAGTGCAGAGATTAAGTATGTCACGTTAAAGATAAATAAATCTTTAAGTATGCCAATAACAATTCTCGAAACACACATCCCTCTTAAGCTTCGATTTTCTTAAGCCAGTCGCCAGAACAAGCTTTGAAAAGACTCAACGTTACTTCAACTGATATAAGATGTCGATATTCCTATACAGCTGAAAAAAGGCCGAAAGTATAAGATTTTCGAAAAACTCATTTTTTTGAAGGGCTCAATTGAAAATATCATCCGTGATAATCGCATATGATAATATATGTTTTAAATCTGTTTGTAGTATAATCAAATCAATTGCAAACGTACAATCTTCACACAATTCGAGATCTTAAGATAACTACAACTTCATACCTATAGACAACTTTTTATATGTATTAATAGATTTAGTAAAGTCCCAGAAGAAAATATAGGCCGTTCAAATCAATCCGCTAATTCATGAGTTTTCCAGGCGTCAGAAAATTTCGTCAAAGCATGATCGCTACAAAGACAGAAAGCATCCGCGGTCCTCGACGAAGTAAATACGAAATTCAAAAATAGCGAGGGATAGAAAGCAAAAGAGAGAAAGAGAGAGGATGCAGTGGCGCAATTAATGCGGCATTGTGTGAAATATCGAAATTGCTCGTCATTGTCGCGTCGGCCAAGCCGCATAAAGGCTACGGTTATAAATATGCGTAATGACGGAGCCCGAGACCGGAGGTTCGCCGCCGCCTTTTACGTCAGTCCTCTACTTTGCGTTGAAATCACTCGGCGGCATTGCCCAGCAGCATCTCTCTCTCTCTCTCTCTCTCTCTCTCTCTCTTGGGGGCAAGCGCAGCCGCAGCTACTAGTGCAAGAAAAAAAAAGCTCCGACTAAGCGAAAGCCACTTCCACTCCTGGGCGACGATGCCGGTCCACTTGTAATTCATTCCCCCGCAGTCTATTTCCAGCAAAAGGATACATCTTTGTTGCCTCTTATCGACGAGCTAAATGAGGAACACGATGACTGGAGCAAGAAATTCAACTGACGCACGTATCATTGGTTGTGCTCAAAGGGAACGTTTTTTTAAATCCATTAAAATTTACGATGTACTAATAAAATGTATCAAAGTGTATGGAAGTGTATAAAATAACATACACAGATGTTGCATTGACTATCGAGATATATTTATAAACCTTTTGGTGAATTATTGACTTATGGTTCTCGAGGACGTTTTGGCGTCGTTTATAGAAGATTTTTAGCATGTAAACTCATTCTATAAACATATAAAATATTTTCATTTTGTAAATATGGATATAACTTGTGTATCTTGATATTCTACAATGGACGAATAACGAATCAGTGTTAGACATTTAATCTTTAGCAGCTAATTATTAAATTTTCAGTTTTTCAAAATACTGTCTGCAATGGCGCTATATGTTTAGTTTACTAGTGTTACTAAATGATTTAAAATTATGTCGCCAAAATAGTGAAAAATATTTGCGTCCAAGTATATACATCCTAGTTAGAAACATCTTATCTCGAGAACGCAAAATAACGTAAAAGTTGACATCTATTTACATTAAATAAAAAATTTCTCGACCACGTGACTACTTCACACAAAATCAAGAAGCAGAAAGTATTATTTACTATGAACTGATGAAATTATGAGCTTACATATAGTAAAGTTTTACGATTCTTATAGCTTTAATTCAGTCTAGTACTGATTCCTAAAGTTTCCAAATATTAAGTCGCTTTCTTAAATGTCTAAGAACCGGTTTAACCACTTTAGTACATGGGCATTTTTTAAAGTTTTATTTTAATGATAAAAATTATCGGGTGAACATTTTTTTACTTAAGTACGAGACGTGTACCGTCATTTTAAGTATAAAAAGACGTTTAATTAAAAAAAAAAAGTTAGCTCCCTTACTTGGCGGAAAATGTTTAAAAAAAATGCCGAAGTGATTTTTCCCTATACTTCATATATATTGAAGTAGAAAGGGCGAGTACAGAAAGCTCCGATTTTCAATCAATTTTTTTTTAACTTTCTCATCATGTAAGGAAGTCCATAGTTCTTTTATATTTAATATATTTTTATGCTCTAAGTGACGCTGTAGGTTTCGTACTTTTCCTCTAAAGACTTCATTACACTCTAATTTCGCCGGAGACTTTAAAATTAATAGCATTAAATAAATAAGAGCTACAAAGATTTTTTTTCAATAAATATTCAGGTATTAGCTCTTCACCTTACATTTATTTAATTGTTAAAAATTTCTAAATTAAGTTTTTATAATGTAACCGATAATTCCAAAAACTTCCAAAAACAATAATTCGATCAGCAAATTAGAATACGTGGGAAATTCAAAGTCCCATCGTTAGACGTTTCCCTATGTCTTTCGGTTGCGGCACTTTGTGTTTTCTTGACAAGTACAAGTCGAAGAGAGGTGCTTGAGTATTTCCTCGTAAAGATCTTCGGAGAACAAGACACTCGAAAAAACCTAAGTATGCGGCATTCTTTCAGGACTCTTTTTTTATAAAGTAGCACAACTATTTAAAACATCGTTAATGACAAATTTTTGTATCCACTTACGTGGCACAAGTTTGTAACTTTATAACTTTATTCCGATTATAAAAATATATCCGAAACATTTGCACACGTTCACTTTTCCACCCAGATTCGTACGGTCATCCCTAAATTTAAAAGCAGTATTACATACCGATCTTATCTACGTATGTCATAAAATGTCCTTTCCCTTTAGCACATAAGTTCGAGCTGAGTATACTATAATAATTATTATTACAGCCCACTGATTCATCCGAAGTCGTCTACATATAAAAAATACATATATATATTTCCACCCTAATTGTTCCGCATCAAGCGTTGATTACGCAGATAACAAGCATTGGCTGCGTGAACGATCGCAACAGTCCTTAACCTAGAAAGCACACTAGCACAACATTTCTCCACCGCGCTGCTCCACACCAATATATATCTCCCATCTTCCACGCATAATGACTGCGCACAACTGATATCGCGAGTTCGCATTACATCGCGGCGTCACGTTAAAAATGGAAAAAGTAGAAGGAGGAAAGAAAAAAATCTGATCGGTGTCGGCGACCCCAAGAAGAAGAAGAAGCCCGGCAAACGATGTCATTTAAGTGCTCGCTCGCTCGCGCGCGCCTCGGAGCGGCCACTCCAAATGTCGATTAACGATCCTCGACTCTCTCTCTCTCTCTCTCTCTCTCTCTCTCTCTTGCTCACAGGGACTTCTGAATCGATCGATATATCATCGTCTCCCTGCACACCGGGACCGGTATCTCTACTCTCTCTCTCGAAACTCCGCAGCTCTTTACTCCCATGGACAACTGACGATCGTAATTGCGGACATTGTACAAAAGAATCTCTCACCCTCGTTCTCTATATATATATATATAGATATATATATATATATGATGAGCGCGCGACGACCAGGTACTTGAGAGGCAGCTAGGCGTATTAAATGCCTTGGAGTACTGTGCTCGCTTCCCCTCCCGTTATATCTCTCTCTCTCTCTCTTACACACTCTACTGATCTGTCATATACCAATTCCAATCAAAGTTACTTCTGGCCTTATCATTATTATTATTGCGTTGCCGTGTATTCGTTTTGTAAGTCTACTATCCGCTATACTTTACCCGCTACACCGCGATATAATGAGGGAGTTTTTATATTGCTCTCTGTCTGTAAGAACACTTTTGTTTTCTACCTGCAGCATATATGGTTTTAATACAAGTTAGATTATTTATTTGAGGCAGAGTAAGGATACCTACGCTTCTTTGGCATAGAAATTTATGTTATAAATGGCTATATGAGGGAGTGTAAAAAAATTATTTTGAGATCGGTATTTATGTATCTGGTGAAAAATCTATAAAGTGATAAGTATTTATTTTTTATACTTCCCAAAAAATGGTGTTTTTACAACAATAATCGACTCCGATGATCGGCTAAATGATTCAATGTATTAATGATGATACTTCGACGAATATCTATAATGTGGTCATAACGATTTAAAAAAAATTTTAGATTTCGCATGCATAATTTCAGATTTTAAAGATAACACGAAACTTTCTAGCCTTTTAAGTCTTAAATAAGGAATATATATTCGTAACTTTTCAAGAGTAATACACCCACTTTAAATGTCATTTGCAAATATTTTAGATCTTAACTTTATAAAAGAAATTTAACAATAATGTAAATGTCTATCGTGGAAAAGTTAAGGGTACATTCAACTTAACAATTCTTATTTCAAACAGAATCAACTTGAAAAAATTATGCCTATGAAGGTGATTTTGCCCTTAATATAAGAAAATTATAAGATATATACTATGCTAAAACTTGATAAATTTCATTGACAGTTTATATCTACTTTTGCTACTTCACTCTTTTCGGAATGCATATACTAATCTTGCAAATAAATGATGACATATTTATTTTACTCTATATATACCCCATCTAAAATTATGCAAGAAAAGATTTTAAAATCACATCTTACGCATTTGAAAAGCAAGAAACTATTTATTAAATATCATAAAAATGATTACTACATCGTGCGATATGTAAAAAAAAGACATTGTTATGTTCTTTCTTGAATTATGAAACTTTTGTGGCAGTAACATTTTCAGTAGTCTTTCAATATTTAGCTGAAACATGATCCAAGGAAGCGGAATGATTATTTTACTAGAATCAAAATACTGCAATGTCGGTAAAGTGTAGGATTATCACCTTGCCCTTAATATAGGTGTCTTTGATCTTACTAATCCAATTTATATGAGTTCAAAAAGTATCAGTAGAAGGATTGTCGAGTGTTCCCACTAAGACCAGTTTATACTGAATTCCTAGTTTAAATGTATCGATAATTAATTTGTTCAAAATAACATTTGGCGCGAATGAAGATTTAAAATTATTAATCTTGAAGTTATTGAAAGGATTTCCATGATGATTACTATAGAGGAGTAAAGTAGTTACACTATGATAACTGTTAGCTATAAATTATACATTTTAATTAGGCCTTAGAACTTTAATCCATAAAAGATTATTGGAATTCGATTCTTAGCTACTACCGATTGATGTAAGAAGAGCGAAGAAAATACCATTCAACAACGAGAAAAATATCATCGTTTCTTGTTATAATGTGCATATAGGGCAAAGTCAAGCCAAAGAACAGTATCTGCACGAAAGTTCCTATAGGAATCATCGACAGCGTCATCGGGCCAATCCCGATCCAGTATTGGTCTCTATAACCTCCAAAAATATATCCTTTACGTTCTCCACTTTATATAAGCCACGAGTATGCGTTCGACTCATCTTTACATACACATATTCCTCCTTTGGCGTGCAAGCATTGCAAGCTCTTGCCCCCCCCCCTCCCAGTGTCACCACCTCAAGAGGTGGCCACTCGAGGGCATGTGCGCGCGCGCTCGGCTTTCTATTCGTGGCACAATTTCCTCATCCTCCCCCTCTTCCCACCTCCTATGCCACTGCTCCTCCTCCTGGCGGTTGTGCATTAACAAAAAAAAAGAAAAAAGAAAAAAAGAAAAAAGAAGAAGAAGAAGCTTTGGTGAAGATGGTGGGGCAGTTGGTCCGATGATCGATACATCGACGTCAACCGACGCGAGTCGTTTTTTCTATATATTCTAACGAACGTTGGGCTTTGAGTTTCTCGACAATCGCTTGGTTTTTTTTTGTCTTTCGCTTTTGCGTTGGTAAGGTCGAAGCTTTTGGCTCTTGGCTGAATGTTATGAGGGTCATGATCGGCATTTATGTTCGCTTGCATGACAGAGTCACTTCGAATAGAATGAAATTCACATGACTTTGCATATTGTAGATCCTAACTGAGTGGGAGATGTCACGTTTCTAAGCAATTAGAATTACAAATTATGGATTAGGTGAGTTTTAAAGTGAAGATAGAAATCATGTTCTTATTTTTTTTGGTCATTTGCAATTGACATAATAATGAATTACTGCGCATATGATTTTTGAACAAATTTTACGAATAATGTCGCGACTTCAAATTGACGATACGTACATATAGTACTGAAAATAGTAGTTGCTTCCACTAAATTGGTACTGCAATCAGAAATTGTGGATTGAATCATTGAAATCCTTCGCAATTCCGACAAATCCTCTGTATTGCTTGCTATTTTAATGAACCAACCTGTTCAAGATTCGAATCATGGTCAATCCGATCATCTAATTACTGCACTCGAAATCTCTTCTTCTTAGTTCCTTCTCTTTCCTTCTCTTTCTCGTTTCACTTGTATTAATCCGTGCGAGATTCCCCAACGTGACTCAACGGTATTTAGTAAACACCAGACGCAGAGTCACTCGGGACTCTTCACGTACATGCACGAGTACAAAGAAAGGGAAAGAGAAAGAAGCAGCATCTTTCCGCAGGGGTAGGAGGTAACAAGTTGTCGGGGGGTTGGAAGACACGTGGAAGACAAAGGAACTGAGCAAGGGACCTTACGAGAGAGCGAGAATCTTGCTGCATTCGACTAAATTTCAGCTGTGCAAGAGCGAAAGAGATAGACGCGAGAGAAAGAGAGAGAGAGAGAGAGGAAGAGAGATAGAGGGTCGAGGGCAGTGCCGCAGAAACGACGGCGCGGCAGAAAGAGTGAGATTCACGAGGGACTACCAACACCAGCAGTTTATGTGTATACGTGTATTTCTAGTAGCAGACGTCGCAGTCGTACTGCAATTCCCACTTTTGACCATCTCTCAGCAGAGCTCGACGTCTATTTGGCTCTTCTTTCCTATCGTCTTTTCTGGGGAACGAGGTTACTGAAAGAGAGGAGAAAGAGAGAGAGAGAGAGACATACCTGCATCGAACTTATACGATCAAGTTACGTTGTCGAGATTCTGTTCAGCGATACTAAGAATCGGGAGTAAATTGTTAGGAAACAGTTGAGACGATGATGGAAGTACTAATAATCGGTGATTTTCTTCGATTGCTGTAAATTTAAAAAAATAATTAATTGACTGACTAGTAGTTCATTTTTAAAGGTTCACAAAGCTAATCACATAAATATATAAACACGAACAACATAAAAAAACACCTGATCCTATTTAGTACAATGCATCAAAAGTAAACAGTATGGGGATTTATAAATTATTAAGATATAGATTAAGATAGATGATGCTCATTAATTTCTCGTTGATGTTTCTAATTAATTAGTTCATCCATATATGTAGTTATATGTCAATTGTCGAAGCCTTATTAGATATCTGATAAGTAATAATCTTTGAATAATTCATAACAAATAACACACGTATATCTCCTGGTCCACTGATCCAAAGTTTTGAGCATGTATCCTGAATATCAAATGACTCAAGTTTGCATTGCACTAATACAGCCAAAAAGATTCTACCGATACTCAAAGCTATGTACAGTTTCTGGTTATTACATTTGTCCGAACATATTTACGAGCAACGAACGGAAGTGCCACTTTTATAAAGAGCTTCACTATCTTATAAAGTATTTCGCATTGTTTATGAAACGCGGTACCAACACTGCATAAGATAGCGATAACGATGCGCCCTATGAAAGCGGTACTTATGCTCATTGTCACATTACCAAAATATTTAAATTTGTTCTGTCAGATGTAATGACCAGAGATTATGTACGATGAATTGAAAGTCGAAATTAGCAATTAATTATATCGGATGTAGCTGATTAGTAGGCTACAAGCTCTGAATTCCCTAATAATTTCTAGAGTAAGCAGAAGCCACGTATACAGCAACGGACTATACTTACCACTGTACGCTCGTCTTTTGGCGCACCTCCTCCCCCTTTTAAACTGATGATGATTCTTCATTATAACCTCTCTCTTCACCCCTTTTCTCTAGGCTCATCTCCTCACTTCTCTCAAGTGAAAAAAGAGAGTAGGGGAAGTTGTCGCTCTCTTTCTCTCTCTATCTTTCTCCAAAGGCGGGGGGAGGGAAGTGAGGAGACAGGAGGTGGTGGTTTGCAGCTGCAGCCCTTCTGATATTCTGCAGGCTGTGCAGAAAATCAGCCTCACGCCGCGACCGCACAACAGTTCTTGTCGCTCGGTCGTACCGTCGACACGCCAATCTTTAATCGCGTTCATCGGTCCATTCCCAGTTTGTCTCCGGTAACAAAGCTAACGTGAATCCCAGTTGTGAACACGACCACCACCTGAAATCATACAATCGTGCAAGTGCATTACGAGGACACCGGGCTTTATAACAACAGCGAGTGATAATACCAGAGGCATTTGTTTTCTTTGTTTTTGTTTTATCTTTCGTTTTCAACCGTTAGCACGGCGAAGCATCAGGATCGAGACGAGTTGACCAAGTACGAGGGGGCTTTCTTCCACGGAAGAATCCCTCCGTCACTGGGGATATTATGATCTGAGAGGAGGAAGCGGAAGTAGCAGTAACCAGAAGAAAAGAGAAGCAGAAGAGGAAGAAAATGAGGGAGCGAGGCCGTGGCACAAGCCACGCACAATCGTCCGCGGCTCTTGTTCTTTTGCCTCTGCTTCTGCAGCTCTGGACTGCGACGATCGCTGGTGCACAGTAAGCATCATCACACGAACGCATGACCGAGACAAGGGTGCAAAGCTGCTGCTTTTGTTTTCGAGGGAGGCAAAAAAGTTGCTTTGAGGACGCCCGCGCACGCACACGTACACACTCTTATACTTCACCACGATGCTTTATTCTTTTGTCATAGACAAGCATTGTCTTCTTTGGTTCCAAAAGAGTGAAAAATCGTTCCGCTTACTTGGGAACCGGTCGATCTTTGTGAAAAAAAAAATCTATGACTCGCTATTGAAAGCTATAAGCTCTTGCTTTGTTCAACGGTAATCGGTATCTATTGCTTTAGTAATATGCACGGGAAGACAAGATTTTGTTGTGGTATCCAAAGTCATTAGTTGTCATTGTTTGGTTGTTGCTTCGAAATCTTTGCTTCTGATATGTATTTGAATGGTTGAGAAATAAAGAGTGCAAATGACTGCCTATTGACAATTTCATATTGATTTGGATCTCACAACCAAAGTTTTAGCCAGTACATCAAAACCTCTTCCAACCATAGAGTTGGGCTCGCTGTGATTGTGACATCCAAATCTTTGGCTCTCATAAACAAAATGTTTCTTCCGTGTGAAGTACTTAAACTAAATAATGCATACTCTAAAGAACGAATCATTCATTCTGTCACAGAATTAGTGTTGTAAATTATGGATAAAGTGGATTAGTGATAATATAGATATGACTACGCTTATTTCATCTCTTAGTTCATATTTTTGTAGAAATATCTTTTAATAATCTATCCTCCCTAATAATACAGTAAATCGATACACAAATCTTTGTTCGTACTGTTGAATCCGATAAAATTCTATACTAAAGTCATTTAAAAGTCAATTATTGACGATTGGTGAAATTGTTCAAAATAACTTGCACAGTAGCCCTAGAATAATCCCTTCTTTGAAATTTTAAATGTTTAAGATATTTTTGGTATCATCGGATAGCATCAGTATAATACCGCTAAACAAATTATAAGTACATTATAATTACCTACATATTATATTCTAAGATAAAAATGAACTTTTTCGCGTAAATTATTTTTCTCTGTAAAAGTTAATTTGTAAGAGTCAATTCATATCTCTGATCATTATAAATTTGATTTCGTTACGTAAGTATACATTTTTTGTGCTTAATACAGAGTATCTTATACTTAGACACGGCTTGTATTTTATAAAATATTTCATACTTATATATATATAGGCCATAACCCCAATAAATATCCTGAACTTAAATTTTGCATTGAATAAATAAAACTACCGATTTCTTTATTCCAAAGAACTTGAATAACCTAAGAATGTTCTACGTTGTATTGCTTATAAATAATTCGGTCGATACTGCCATGAAGGCCTTAGTACCTGATCCTCTGTTCGTTCCTCTTGGTTAAAAAAAAGTTGACCAGAAAATACGACCTTCTCAGTAGTATCAGTAATGGTACCTTAAAGTTCAATAGATTATTGTATTCATATATGTTATGAACTACAAAATCTGAATTTGATCTCAAATTTAATCCATCGAGTCATTGAGACATCCTACGGTGCTGCAGTTTCTTTTAATTATATCAATCTGTTGTATTATGTAATATTTGTCACATCCTTCAAAATCCATTTTGCATTATCTATATATAGATTTCGCCTCCTAGATTCTTTGATTGTAAGTTTACATATCTTGAAACTCGTAACAGTTTGTATAGTTTATTTATGCTCGAGATCAACTTGAGACTTTAAATTATCACATCTAGAAGCTGAAAAATCGCTTATTAATGATTAAAAATAGATCTTGAAAGGGACGTCTAGTGATACATTATGGGACTGATCGATACAGTTTGAAAAAACTTTTATCCTCGTAATTTCAGATATCCCAAAATTCTTGAATACAATCTATTTCCATATCGTTACCTGATAAATTTATTCTGAAATCAGATTCAGATTCAGTGATTTACAATACATAACTATAGTCTAACCACATTGCCTGAGCCGTGTACCTTTTTTATTTGGTGTGACGTGTTATTTTTTCAATTGTACGTCATTAGTGGACTTAAGGATACTAAAATAATGAATAGGTAGAGTTCAGCGTCAATCGAACGTAATTTGAAACGACTTTTACAGTTAAAGAAAATGCAATTGAAGGAAAGATAGAAATCGATGTAAATAAGACACGTGTGATTTTCGGCGAGACAAGAAAGAGGAAAAATATAGGTCAAGATTAATCCTTATCCCCGCGTAAATACGATCACCTTGCAGATTTTCAACCTTGTCTCCAAACGAACTTGAAAGAATATTTGAATGCGTTAATAACTTCTACAAAGTCAAGTGTCTCGCTCTAATTCTACATAATGTCAACTTTAAATTCATTTTTCTTAATGTCACGACTTTTACGCAGTATCTTTTAAATATCGGTTCAGTTCAGTCGCATTCTAATTGTATCTTTTTGCTTTACCTAGACAAATAATTGTCACGATAAATATAAAAGTTAATGTTTTCAACTGCGCGAGCTCAATTGTTTATACTTACAGTTCGTGCCAATTTGAAACATCAAAAGATGTTGAAAATAACTCACCATTTATCAGTTTACGAAGACTGCTTTTAAATTGTTAGTCCTTAAAAAATAATAATATATATATATCGTTACGAATTTACCTTTTGACCATTTTCTCTTAGTTGTATTTACAACGTCTTGTAATAATTTGACCCTTTCCTATAATTATATTTCGGTTCTTATTCTAATTTACTGGGTTAATATCTGTATCGCAATGGGTTAATATCTGTATCGCAATTATTATCTTTTGCCATTATTTATTTTATACGATATAAAAGTTTGATAAAAAAATAGGTCTTTTTTGTCAGAATCTGTTTCCACGAGATTAGATGGTGTGGTCAAAGACTAATTCCGTTGCGGTTTTTTATTGAAATGATTTTTGTAAATTCAGTATTAATTATTTGTTTATTTTTATTGTATAAAATGAAACACGAAATATGAACGTGCAAAAGTACTACATTATTAGAAAGTAATGTTTTTTACTAAGTTAGAGTAAATCTGTTTGTTTTTTATTTATATTTTAAGTAGGAAAGTTTATGAAGTAGGATACTTAAGTGACCAAAACCTTCATCCCTCATGGTAAAGTTTCTTTTTCTTGTACACTGAATGTTCATGTTGCTTCTCATAAAAGAAGGATCTTATTTTTTACTAAATTCTTGTCTTTAGTATATACTTATATGAAGCACAGTCTTAAACAGCCGTAAACAGTCTTAAACGTTGTTAAATCACTTTGATAATTTACACCGAAAACTTTAAATTCTTATATTGTAAAACCCAATCTAATATTGGTTATTGTAAATTCGAGAGTGAGTTTTCATTGCAATTTCTTATACATGAGTTTAAACTTTATATACAAAGAAATAAATTGAAATTTTATTAAGTGTAATGAATTAGGAACAATGCTTAATTTAGAATATAGAATTGGCTTAATTTGTGATCGACTTATTATGATTTACTTTTTTAAGCATTAGGGTTAATACTAACAAACACTTTAGGACAATTATTTTACTCGAAATGTTATATAGTGGTTGTATTCTTACTCCAATAATTTAAAAAAACTTTTCTTTAATATTATCAGCTAAAATTTATGTGGCTTATAAACTCATAAAATTTATTTATTTTATATATTTATTTATTTAAATTTTCATTTCAATACTACATTCAACTGATATTTCATTCCCATATTATACTCATTAATGACTTTATATACATGTACATATGTACAGCAGCTAAACATTTACATATTTTTATCAATACATATACCAGAGAGCGCAAGAAATATTTACTTTGCTTACAGGAAAAGTTTGGAATTTTATGATTTACTGCCGGAAGATCCGAAACTGTATGACAAAATGAGACCGCCGAAAAAAGATGGACAAGCAACTGTTGTTTATTTTCACGTGACTGTTATGGGTCTCGATTCCATTGATGAAAACTCAATGGTAATATTTATAATCCTTCATGTCAATTCTTTTATCATTTTATTGTTAAAATTTCATGTTATTATATGTTATTACTTTTATTGTTAATGTAGACTTACGCTGCCGATATTTTTTTTGCCCAAACATGGAAAGATAACAGGCTACGACTTCCGGAGAATATGACGTCCGAATATAGGTAATGTCATTAAAAACTGTTTATACCAACCAAGAAAGAGTAGCAGAGAGGAAGAGAGCTAGTTCTTTAAGTTTTCTTCTGTGGTATATATTTAAACTATTGAAATTTTTGTTCTTGTTTATATAATTCTTTGAAAAAATTCATTTGTAATTTTTAAACTTTTCTCTTCAAAAACGTGTCATTACATAGCAAAAAAATTAATATGTATTATTAGTAAAAATATTAAGAGAAATCAAGAAATATTAAGAATAGAAGTTTTGAATGTGATGAAAACGACTATAACCGATACGGTTCGAAAAGTTAACTGAGATTAAAGGCCCATGTAGTATTTGTCTGAATACGAACGCATTTAAAGATGCTGTATTTCTATTTTAGATTGTTAGAAGTAGACTGGTTGAAGAATATGTGGAGGCCAGACTCGTTTTTCAAGAATGCCAAATCTGTGACCTTTCAAACAATGACGATACCTAATCACTATTTGTGGTTGTACAAGGACAAAACCATTTTGTATATGGTCAAGTACGTATAAACACATATGTATATATTACATAGAAACAATATATTACACATTGTTCTTGTGCACAAATGTAACAAATCATTAAATACATTAATTTTAGATTAACATTAAAATTGTCGTGTGCGATGAACTTTCTTATTTATCCTCATGACACACAGGAGTGCAAATTACAGATGGAAAGTCGTAAGTAATGATTTATATTAAAATCTATTCGGAAGTATTCGTTAAGCGTTTACACAACATTTCAGTTTCATTTATTAAAGTAAATTATGTTTGACATTTAATTTTGTAAAATAGAAACATCAATTTTACGGTAAATAACTTACCGTCAATGGAAATATATTTTTCTCAACTCAAGTGTTACGCATTTTGTTGCTTAATTATGCAAAGCGAATAATTCACCTACTGAGTTTGTGAAATTATATACTTTGTACAATTGTAAGTGTCAAAATGCAAAAAAAATATCATCATAAAGAAAAACGGATAAAGAAATACCAAATAAAGATTTCGCACTTGGATTAAAAAAAAAAATAAGTGAGCGTAAGCGTCGCACTTTCCATTCTTGTGCATGTTTCAATAAATACCGTTACGGACTCGGATTTTTATAATGCATTTGATCGTTTTATCTCATTTTCACATTAAATTTATAATATTACAGCAACAATTCATTTGGCTCTTATTATAATTGTATTTCAATTTTTACTTTCTTAATTAACTATTTTAAATGTATTCCATTTTGAAGAAGGTACAAAATTCATCCCATTATTTAAGCGGGGCAGTATTTTTTTACTAAATTATTTTAAATTCATTATTAATTGTTTACATGTACAATGAAAGACGAAAATAATGAAAGTAAAGTTAGATTTAACCTGTTTTATTTATTTTTACACGGAAAAAGGATAAAGTGTTCTTGAATGAACAGAAATCGGGTCCATGACGGACAATATGAATGTGAATTAATTAATTAATGAATCTAAACACTTTAATCTTACTTATAAAGGAAATG